>JAREIK010003450.1:316906-354695 GCA_029783825.1 Sapria himalayana
TAAATATATATATAAAGAATTAGATAGATAGAAAGATAGATAGATAGATATATAGTTAGACATATAGATAGATAGATAATTACATAGATATATAAACTGAATATAGATAGATAAATAGATTGACAGATTGATAAATAAATATATAGATAGATAGATAGACAAATAGATAAACAAATAGATAGAAAGATATATAGATAGAATGATCATTTAGATTGATTGATAGATTGATAAATAGATTGATCTAAGATTGATAGACAGATTTATAGACAAATTGATATATAATTTAATAGAAACATGGATAGATAGATAGATTTGATTATTTGATAATTATACAAATAGATAGATAGTAAGATTATTAAACATACAAATAGAATGATTATTTGACAGACATATTGACAAATAAATAGATAGAAAAATTTACATATAGATTGATAGTTATAAGACTAATAGATACATAGATATTTCAAAAATACAAATAGATAGATAAATAGACAAATAAAATAACATATAGATAGAAAAATAGAAAGAAAGATAGATAGATAGATAGATTGATTGACAGACAAATAGATAGAATGTTAGATAGATATACATATTGATAGACATATAGAAAGATTGATAGATAGATAGAAAGATAGATAGAAACATAGACAGACAAATAGAAACAGAGATAGAAAGATAGACAAATAGATATATAGATATATAGATATATAGATAGACAGATAGATAGACAGATAGATAAATAAACATATAGATAGATAGACAACAAACAGATAGATAGATAGATAGACATATCTATAAAGAGATAGACAGATAGATATATAGAAAGACTAAAAAATATATAGACACATATATAAACAGATATATATACAGACAAATAGAAAGTAATATAGATATATAGATAGATAGTATGAAAAATATTATACAGATATATAGATAGATAGATAGATAGATTGAGATACAGATAGATCAACGGAAAGATACATAGATGGATATATAAATTGATAGATAGATTTATAAATAGATTGATATACAGATTGAAAAATAGAATGATTGATATATAAATAGATAGATCGATAGATAAATAGATAGATAGATATATAGATAGACATATAGATGGACATATAAGTAGATAGATAGACAAATATATAGATAGAGAGATATCGAGAGTTATATATAGACGAATAGAAAGATAGATCGATAGCCATAAAGATAGACAAATAGATAGACAAATGGATTGATAAAAGATATAAAAATATATATACAAATAAAATTATAGATAGATCAAAAAAACCATAGACCGATAGATAAACAGATAGATAGACAAATATATAGAAAGATAGATATATTGATTGAAAGACAAATAGGTAGACAAATAGATAAACAGATATATAGATAGATTGATTGAAATATAGATAGAAAAATATAGATAGATAGACATATAGATTGACAGATAGATAGACAAATAGGTAAATAGATAGATTGATAATTAGACAAATAGTTAGATAGAAAGATAGATAGATAAATATACAAATAGATAGACATATTAATATATTGATAGTTAGACAATCCGTAGATAGATTAAAACATAAATACAAGATAGATAAATAAATAGATTGGTAAATAAATCCATAGATAGATAGATACATAAATAAATAGACAGATAGATGGTTAATTTATAGAAAGATTGATACAAAAATTTATAGAGTGATAGTTAGATTAATTAATTGATAGATATAAATATATAAAGATAGAAAGATAAAAATATTGATAGATTGATACATATGGAAAAAAATAGACATATACATAGACATATGGATATATTGATAGATAGCGAGATAGATAGACATATAGATATAGAGATAGATAGGCAGAAAGATAGATGGATAGATAAAAAATATATAAATATGAAAATACATAGATAGATAGATAGATAAACACATAAATATACACAAATAGATAGACTGATATATAAATAAATAAATATATATATATATATATATATAGATTGATAGTCAGATTGATAGACAGAGAGATAGACAGAAAGATAGATAGATATATTGATTGATAGATAGACAGTTAGATAAATAAATAGATAGATAGACAAATTAATAGATAAATTGATATATAGATTGATAGATAGACAATTTAATTTATAGATCGATAGATAGATTGATTGATTGATAGATAGATTGAAAGATTGATAGATATATTGATAGTTAGACAAATCAATAGACAGATAGAAAGTCAAATACATAGATAGATAAATAAATAGATTGTTAAATAGATTTTATCAGATAGATAGATAGATAAATAAATAAATAATAGGCAGATTGATAGAAAAATTTATAAACATTTTTATAGACAGATTTATATATAGATTTATTGACTAATAGTTAGATTGATATATTGATTGGGAGATGATAGAAAAATAAAAAGATAGACAAATAAATAGATAGATATATTTGATTAATTGATAGACATATACATTGTCAAAAAAATATATAGATGCAAAGACATATAGATATATTGATAGATAGACAGATAGACAATTGAATAGACAGGTAGATAGGTAGATAGATAGATATAGAGATAGAAAGACAAACAGATAAATTGATAGATAGATAGATAGACAATTACATACATAGAGAGATAGACATATTGATAGATATATAGATATATTGATAGATAAACACATAGATAGATAGATATATTAAGAGATAAATAGCTAGATAGATAGATAGATAGATAGATAGACAGATAGATAGATGGATACATAGATACATAGATAGATAGATAGATATATAATTAAATAAAGATATAGATAAACATATAGACTAAGAGATAGATAGCTAGATAGATAGACAGATAGGTAAACAAATTAATAGATAAATTGATAGAAAGATTGATAGCTTGATTGTATTATAGATTTATAGATAGATTTTTATATAGATTGATAGATACATTGATAAACTAATTGATTAAAAAATTGATAGACAAATTTATAGATAGATAGATCGATTGATAGGCTGATAGAAAGAAAAATTAATAGATAGATAGATAGTCAGATTTTTAGACAGATTGATCAAAAGATTATTAAACATATAGATTGAAAAATAAATTTATAGATAGATAGATAGACATATAGATAGACAAATAGGTAGATAGATAACTTGATAGATAGAAAAATAGATATGCAGATAGAAAGATAGAAAGATTGCCATGTAAATAAAGAGATAGATAAAATGATAGTTAGATAGATAAACTGATAGATATTTAGATATATATTCAGATAGATATATAGCAAGATAGATGCTCAATTGCTAGATAGACATATAGATATACTTATAGATTTAAAAAATGGATAGATAGATTGAAAGATAGATAGATATATAGTTAGATAGATAAAAATATAGCCAGATAGAATAAAAGATATATAGACAGTTAGATAAAGAATTATATAAACAAATATAAACTTACATAGATAGACAAATATATACATAGATAGATAAACAAAAAAAATAGATAGAAAGATAGATAGATAGAGAGATAGATAGACAAATATACTGACAAAAAAATAAACAAGCCAAAAGATTGAGAGATTGAAAGACAAATAAATAGATAGATAGATAGACAGATAGATAGATTGTAAATAGATAGATAGAGAGATAGATAGGCAAAACTATAGATAGAGAGATAGAATGATTGATTGATAGATTGATTATTTTATAGATAGATAGACAGAGAGATAGATAGATAGATAGATAGATAGATAGATATATTGATTGATTGATATATTTATACACAGATTGATAGACCTGGAAATATTAAAATTTATAGACAAATAGATATTTAAAAATATAGACAGATAGAAAGATAGATTGATATATAGATATACAAATATATAAATAGATAGATAGATAAATAGATAGATAGACAAATATATAGACAGATAGAAAGAAAGCAAGATAGATAGATAGATAGTCAGATAGACAAATAGATAGAAAGATAGATTGATAAATAAATAAATAAATATAATATATATATATATAACGATAGATAAATAGATAGACATATATATATATATATAGACAAATAGATACACAAATATATAGATACATAGACAAATAGTTAGATAAATAGATTAATTGATAAATAGACATATAGATATTTAGATAAATAGATAGATAGATAGGTAGATAGAAAGACAGATAGTTTGAAAGAATGATAGAAACATAAAATCATATAATGATAAATAGATAGATATATTGATTGATAGATAAAATAATTGATAGATATATAGATTGATTAATTGATTGATAGATAGATAGACAAATAGATATATAGATATATTGATAGACAGATAAATAAAAATATAGATAGACAGATAGATATGTAGAAACTTAGACAAGTAGATAGAAAGACAGACAGACAGACAAAATATAGATAGATAGACAAAAACATAGTTAAAAAGATAAATATACAGACAGACAGACAGGAAGGCAAGTAGTCAGACAAGATAGATAAATACTAGATAGACTAATTTATAGACTGGTAGACATCCATACATACAGATAGATAGATAGATAGTTTAATGGATAGATCAATAGATAGATAGAAAGTTAGATAGAAAGATATATAGATAGATAGTTAAATAGACAAATATACAGATAGATAGATATATTGATAGATAAATAAATAGATAGATATAAAGGTGTCAAACGAGCCGGCCCTGCACGACCCGACCCATTTTAAACTGGCACGATCGTGCTACCGTGCGGGGCCGGGCACGGCACGGTTCCTGTACCATGCTGGGCCCGGCCCGGCACAGTTTAAATATAGGTGGGCCCGGCCTGGCCATACAGGCCACGATAGAGGGTGACCCGAGCTGCCGAGCCCGAGTCCTGAGGGTTGAGACTGAGAGTGAGAGAGACTGAGAGAGAGAGAGGCAGCCGGCAGGGGCAGGCCGGAGGCCATACGGACAGGCATAATTTTGTTTTTTTTTAAATTTATATAATGTAAATTGTATTGCTTAAGTGTAGAGTATTAATTATTAATTATAAATTTTTTTAAAAATGTTAAAAATAAAAATTAAATAAAAATTAAATTAAAAAACAAATTTTAGAAAAGTATTTTTTTTATCAAATTCAAATTAGTTTAGCTTTTCTTATATTTATTAATTATATATTAAAGTTATTAATTTTTAAAATAAAATGTAAATCGTAAAAAAAATAAATCAATACATTATGTTAGTAAAAATAAAAATTAAAAAAAAATTAAACAACACAAATGAAAAATTACCAATCATGCATTTGAAACCGATGGTCCGAACAAAACAAGTATAAGTTTCAACACAATGTACAAACAAAGCGTACAAATACAATGAATAAAAAAACATTGAAAAACAACAGCAGATCATCATCAATCGTCAATCAGCATATCATGAGAATCATCAGCCGCAACATCAAGATCAGTATCATATGGATCATCATCATCGGCAATCAACTCCTCCGCCATCGTAGTGGATGTGGATGGGACTGCAGTGTCTGTCCCAGTCCCAGCTCCAGCACGATCATGGATACTAAAACCTCTATTCCTCCCAATCCTTCAAACATGCCAGGGCCTCAACCATATATGGACGTAATCTTGATCTCCTATCCGAAATAACATTCACTACAATAGAAAAAGCAGACTCCGATGCTACGCTCAACACCGGAGGAGTTAGTAGATCCCGTGCCATCCTAGATCGCACGGGATAGGTGGACTCATATGATTTCTACCACTGTAATAAATCAAGATTCTTAGTATTAGAATGTGATAGGATTGAGCAGTAATCGGTATCTAAGTACCGAGACAGCTCGCTCCTATGTGATGGTCCAGCCCTACATTTCTCCCTTGCTAGCTGAATGGAATAATCGTCATCTCTGAACAAGGTATCAATGTCCGTAATCACAGTCTCACTACCACCACCACCATACCTAGTATCGTAGTATGTGAATAGGTCAGTCAAGTTCTCGTGAATGAACCCTTCAGGTGGCTCTTCCAGGTTCATGCACGAGGAAATGAAAGTTAGGGTATTTTCCACCCCTTCCACCTTAACCCTAGGGTCCATGCATGCAGCGAGGCAATAAACAGATGGAACGGTGGACCAGTACTTTAAGTACATGGTCTCCATCTCTGCAACCATATGGCTAAGCATCGGGTCAGCTCGATACTTCCTAAACATGCTACTAATGTTGCATATGCACCGGAGTGCAATGCAAGTGGTGGGCGTATAAACTGATGAACATATGTTCGTCGTGTCATAAAATTTCTTCAGGAATTTCATAAATGAAATTTTTGAAGCCTAGTCAGTGTCGTCAATAATAAGTTCGTCATTCTTACTATTGACATAGTCGGATATCACGTGTTCGTATCCAACACATGATTCCAACATCAGGTACGTGTAATTCCAACGATGTCTCACATCCGATTGGAATTTCTTCTTCTTAAGATTCACAGACAAACAGAGACTACCAAACTCTTGTTGTCTACGAGGAGTGCGAATATACTTTAGTGCATTGCGTATATTATTCAACGCGGAGGAACACACCTTCATACCCGCTTGAACAATCAGGTTAATCACGTGACACATGCATCTGACGTGAAATATCTATCCTAATGGTGCATCTCTAATATTCCTAACAAACATATTGATCGCTACTCCATTATTAGAAGCGTTATCGAATGTGACACTAAAAATTTTATTTTGAATTTTATATTCCCTAAATATTTTCATCATACACTCAAAAATGGCCTGGCCATCATGAGGATGAAGAATCTTAGTGAATCCTAAAATTATTTTATTGATTTTCCAGTTAGAATCTACATAGTAACTCGTGAGACATGCATAAGAAGAATCTTCGTGACTTGTCCATATATCGGACATCACGGACACCACTATACTATATGCCATAAATTTTTAATAATTTTTTGTTTTTCTAACTTATATATCTTTAGTATGTCACTCCTAGATGTGGACCTAGGAATCCTACGTTAGGAAGGCTGAAAATAAGTCTGCATGATGCACACTACACTCGGATCTTTCGAAAATCTGATCGGAATACCCATCAATGTGATGAGCCTGGCCATGCCGTCCCTACCCAACTCGCTGGAGTATACGAATGGAGTAAACTTTGAGAGTGAACTCGATCCAGTCTCAAAAAATGTAGTGCCAAGTTGGGTTTGCCTAGGATCTAAGGGTCCATGGTTTTTGGTGCATAATTCGGCATGCCTCTTAAGGTGCCCAGTCCCACATGAACTCTTGCATGTTAAAAGTCCCATACAATATTTGAACGGTGCCATTTCTAGTTCCTCACCCCTAACATTTTTTTGTGTTATGATTTTAAAATGAGTCCAAACTACAGAAGTCCTCCTAGTTTTTTGTTTTTTAGAACTTTGAGTTGAGACGACTGGAGAAACCAAAGTTTCAGTAGCCGCAGACATCTGTGTAACACTAACATTTTCATTTTCCAAATTTAAATACGTGTCAGGTGTATTTGTCATTTTTTATGTTTTTTATTGTTTCCTAAGTTTTTCTAGAGAGAGAAGATTTAGAGAGAGAAAGTAAATAAAAACGTAAAATAAATTACCCGGTAAAAGCAATGAGGTCTGTCATGTGCAAGGTGCACCGCAGGAAGCTCTGATGTTCAAAACTCAAGTTGAGTTTCACGAAAATCCAAGCCGAAAGCAAAATCACGAGGCCCAAGAGAGAGATGCACGGTTTATGTGAGAGAGAGAAAGTTTTGAGAGGTTTTATGTTTTTGAAAAACATAAATGTTATAGGGAGGGGGGTAGAATTTATAGATTAAAGATATTAATTTTTTATAAAAAAAGATATTTTTTTATATTTTTTTGATTTTTTAATATATAATTAGGGGGCAGAATCATAAGGACCGTTGGATTCTGCCCCCTAGCCGTTGGAGGCAAATCCAACGGCTGAGATCCAATATGATTTGAATTTTTTTTTCCCGTTGGGATTGGGTCGGGAGTCGGGTACAGCGGGTCGGGTCCATTCAGACCCGACCCGCGGACTTTATTTCGGGAGGTCTCAGGTCACGCCCACGCGTGCCCGCCTCCCGTGTGAAACCTAACCGGCACAAGAAGATACCGTGCCGGCGTGCCGTGCCCCGGCACGGCACGGGCCCGGGCTCGGTTTAAAAACATGCCGGGCCGGCCCAGGCACGGCCGAACCATGTCGTGCCTCGTGCCGGGTCGCGCCGGCCCGGTCCGTTTGACACCTCTAGATAGATAGACAAATATAAAGATAAATAGATAGAGAGATCGATCGATAGATAGATAAATTGATAGAAAGAATGATAGATAGATTTTTACATAGATTGACAGATAGTTTATAGACAGATTTATCATATAGATTGATAGATTGATTGATAGACAATAGATTATTAGACTGATTTATGGAAAGTTCATTTAGATAGGCAGATAGATAAATAGTTATATAGATAGATAGATTAATTATTTAATAAATATATAGATATATAAATAGACATATAGATATACTTATAGATAGATTTATAGATACATAGATAGATAGAAAGATAGATATACATATAGAAATATAAAAAGATATACATACAGATTGATATAAAGATAGAAAGATAGATTAATTTTTAGATAAATAGAAAATTAGATAGATATACAATTAGATAGACATATACATAGATAGATGGATATACAGATAAATAGGTAGATAGGTAAACAAATAGATAGATAGACAGACATATTGACAAAAATATAATTAGATAAATAGATAGATAAATAGACAGATAAACAAGTAGTCAGGCAGGCACACAATTTGGAAATTACGTGGATAGATAGACAAACAAACAAACAAATAGACACAGAATGATAGACAAATAGACATAAACAAAAATAGACTGGCATATAGACAAATAAATAGATATATATATATATATATACAAATACATAGAAAAAAAACAGACAGATAGATATTTATATAGATAGATAGATAGATAGTTGGATAGAGAGATTGATAGACAAATCTATAGATAAATTGAAAGTTAGATAGATAAATATATAGATAGAGAGTTAGATAGATATATAGAAAAATATCTAAACATATAGATAGATAGATAGACAGATAGATATATAGACAGAAAGATTGATATATATATATATACAAATTGATAAATAGAATTATAGACAAATTGATAAATAGATTAATATACATATTGATAGAAAGATTAATAGGCATATTGATAGATAAATTGATAGACATATTTATAGATAGAAAGATACTTAGATATATTTAGAGATGGATATGTAGATAAATAGATAACAAAAGAATAGACATATAGATAGATAGATATATAAAAAAAATATTAGACTAATATATAGATAGCTAGACAGATAGATAGGTAGATAGATAGACATATAGATAGACAGATAGATAGGTAGATATATAGACATATAGATAAACAGATAGACAAATAGACACACATATCGATACATACATAGATAGATATATAGATATATAGAAAGAAATATAGAGGTATAAAAAGATATAAAGATAGAGAGATAGATAGATATACATATTGATAAATAGATAGATAGATAGATAGAAAGATATATAGAAAGAAAGATAGACAGATAGATAGCCAGATAGATATATAGATATATTGATAGATAGACAAATAGCTAGAATAATAGATAGATAGAAAGATAGGCAAATAGATAGACGAATAGATAGATAGAAAAATAGATAGAAAGATTGAAATACAGATAGATATATAAATATATAGACAGATAAATAAATTGTTAGATAGTTAGGCCGTTAGATATACAAATAAATAGATAGATAGATAAATAGATACATAGACAAGTACATAATAGAAAGCTAGACAGAATGATACACATATATATAGATATATAGATATATAGATAGATACACACATACACACATACACACACACACACACACACACACACATATATATATATAGATAAATAGATAGATAAATCAACAAGTAGATAGACAAATAGACAGACAAACAGATAAATAAATAGATAGATACTAGATAGACAGATAGATAGACAGACAGATAAATAGATAGACAAATATATAGTAAAATAGAAAGATGTAAATTTTTGATAGATAGACAGACAAGCAAGTAGTAAGGCACGTAGATAATCAGGTAAGTATGCAAAAAGAAAGAAAAACAAACAAATATACACATAGAAAGATAGACAAACATACAAATAGACAAACATACAGATAAATAGATAGATAGTTAGTTAGACACACTAATAGATAGAGATATAGACAAATAGACAAACAAATACATTAATATATATATATATATAGAAAGTTTGATGGATATATTGATAGACAAAGTAATAGACAAATAGATAGATATATAGATAGATAGAAATATAGATAAAGAAATATATAGATAGATATATAGAAAGATATATAGAAAGATATACAGATTATTAGACAGAATGATATACAGATTAATAAACATTTTGACAGATAGATTGATAAATATATTCATTGAAAAATAGATAGAGAGATAGATAGATAGACATATAGATTGATAGATGTAATGATAGACAAATAGTTAGAAAGAAAGATAAATAGATATATAAATAGATTAGTAAACTGATTATATATATATATATATATATAGACATATTGAAAGAAAGATAGATAGATAATTAGATAGATAGAGAGATAAATAGATATATAGTTAGAAAGAAAGACAAGTAGATAGACTTATAGATAAACATATAGATATACAAATTGATAGGCAAAAAGATAGATAGACATAATAATTTATAGATAGATAGGCATACATATAGATTGATAGATATACATATATATAGATAGAAGGATAGAAAGATAAATAGATTAATTGATTTCCAAATAGATAGACAAATAGATAGATATATACATATAAATAGATAGATAGATAGACATATAGATAGATATATAGATAGATAGATTGTTTGATTGATAGATAAGTAGTTAGATAGATATATAGAAAGACAAGTAGATACATTAATAGATAGATAGATAGAAAAATATAGAGACAGGCATAAAGATTGATAGAACAATAAATAGTCGGATTGATAGAAAGATATATAGATAGCTAGACAGATAGATAGACAATAATTTAGATAGACATAAAGATTGAGCCATAGATAGTTAGATAGATAGATAAATAAATAGAAAGATTGATAGACAGACAGATAGGTAGAAGATAGAAACATAGATCGATAGATAGATAAATAAATAGAAAGATTGATAGATAGAGTGATAGATAGATAGATAGAAAGATATATTGACATATTGATAAAAATATTGATAGAGAGATTGATAGACATTTTTATAGACAGATTGATTGATTGATTGATTTATTGATCATAAACAGATAGGTAGATAGATATATAGACTGATTCATAGATAGATATATAGACTGATTCATAGATAGATAAATAGATCAATAGATTTTTAGATAGACAGACAGACACATAGACAAACAGATAGGTTTATTGATAGATATATAGATATAACAATTTAATAGGCAAATAGATAGATAGATGGATAGACATATATATAGATAAATAGAAAGATAGGTAGAAAGATATTTAGATAGATAGATATATGGATACATAGATAGATTGATAAATAGATAGACAAATAGATCGATCGATAAATTTAAAATATTTACATTTTTATAGATAGACAGATAGATAGACATATATATATATATATATATATATATTGATTGATAAACATATAGATAGAGAAAATATTGACATTTTTATATATAGACAGATAGATAGACAGATAGATATATAGGTATATATATATA
This sequence comes from Sapria himalayana, assembly GCA_029783825.1. Classification (NCBI taxonomy): domain Eukaryota; kingdom Viridiplantae; phylum Streptophyta; class Magnoliopsida; order Malpighiales; family Rafflesiaceae; genus Sapria; species Sapria himalayana. Next base: position 328,801 of record JAREIK010003450.1, read on the forward strand.
GATAGATATATAGATAGATAGATTGATTGATAAACATATTGATAACCATATTGATAAATAGATTGAAAAATATTTAAATAGATTATTACTATGATATATATATATATAATTAGATAGATAGATATGCAGATAGATTAACATATAGATAGATAGATAGATATACAGATAGATAATCATATAGAAAGATATATATATATATATAGATAGAAATATTGATAAAGAGACATATAAATAGACAGACAAATAGATAGATAGACAGATACATTGATAAATAGATATATAGATATACAGACAGACATACAGACAAAGAGATAGATTGATAGATAGACAAATAGATAGAAATATAGATATATATATAGATATATAGATAGTTATATAGATAGAGAGATAAATAGAGAGGTAGTTAGATAGACAAATACATATACTAATAAATAGATAGATAGGTAGATTGATATATAGATAGATAAACAAGTTGATGGATAGATTGAAAGATAGATAGATAAACATATAGATAGATATATAGATAGACAGATAGATATATTGATTGAAAGATATATAGGAAGATATATAGATAGATATTTTAACATATTATTAGACTAATATATAGATATATAGAGAGGCTGATAAATAGAGAGATAGATAGATATATAGAGAGGCTGATAAATAGAGAGATAGATAGATAAATAGAAAGAAAGATAGATAAATAAATATATAGATATTTAGATTGACAAATAGATAGATAGACAAATAGATATATATATAGATAGATAGATTGATTGATAGATTGACAGGCAAAGATATAGCCAAAATATTGATAGATAGCTCAATATATAAATAGATAAATATTTAGATAGAAAGATAGATACATAGTTAGAAATATAGATAGGCAGTAAGGCAGAAGATAGAAAGACAAACTAACAGATAATAGATAGGCAATAAAGCAAATAGATAGACAGCTTTACTGATAGATAGATAGATAGATATATAGATATGCAGAAAGAATGATAGAAAGATAAATAGATAAATAGAAAGATTGATAGATATATTGATAGTCAAATAGATAGATAGATAGAAAGAAAGAAAGATAGATAGAATGATAAATAAAATTTTACTAGATAGATTTATAGATAGATTGATAGATATATTGATAGAGATATTGATAGACAAATAGAAAGAAAATTAGATAGATAGAAAGATAGATAGACATATAGATAGATTGATAGATCGATAGATAGATAGAATGATACATAAAATTTTACTAGATAGATTTATAGATAGATTGATAGATATATTGATAGAGATATTGATAGACAAATAGAAAGAAAATTAGATAGATAGAAAGATAGATAGACATATAGATAGATTGATAGATCGATAGATAGACAAACTGATAGATAGAAATATAGATATATAGATAGATACACAAATAGATTGATTGATAAATAGACAAATCGATAGATAGACAGATATATAGATAGATAAATAGACATATAGCTAGTTTGTTAGATAGATAGATTTATAGAAAGATTGATAGATAGATTAATAGAGAGATTGATATATAGATTGATATAAAGAAATAAAGATGATTTATTTATTTATAGATAGATAGATAGATAGTCTGATAAATATTGTTATAGTACACTAGATTATTAGACATATTGATAGATAGATAGATATACAAATAAACAGATAAATATATAGAATGATAGATTGATAGATAGATAGATTGAAAGACATTGATAGTCAGATAGAGAGTTAGAAAGATTTATATACATATAGACAAACAAATAGGTAGACATATAGATACATAGATAGATATATAGATAGATTGAAAAAATATTGATTGATAGATTGATAAATATTTTGATAGAAAGATTGATATACAGATTCATAGACAGATAGAATGATTGATTGATTGAAAAAGATAGATAGATGAATATATAGATAGATGTATAGATGTATTAATAGGTCGATAGATTATTAGAATGCTAAATTGATGGATAGATAGACATATATATATATATATATATAGAAATTTAATAGACAAATAGGCAGGTAGGTAGATATAGAAATAGATAGATTGATAGATAAATAGATAGGCAGATAGATATATTGATACATAGATAGATAAATAGTTAGATAGACAAATAGACAGACAGACAGATAGATATATAGATAGACATATAGATAAACAGATAGTTTTCCATATAGATGAAAATATTGATAGACATATAGATAGATAGATAGATATACACATAAATAGATAAATAGATAGAAAAACAAATAGATAGCTAGATAGATAGATAGATTGATAAATAGATAGATAGGCACATAGATATATAAATTGATCGTCAAAAAGACTGATATATGGACAATTGATAGATAGATAGATATATGGAAAGATAAATAGATATATCGATAGATAAATAGATATATATATATATATATAGATTGATAGATTATTTGATAGACAAATAGATAAACCTATATATATATAGATGGATATAAATTTTGATAGATAAATTGATAGAAAGATTGATAGAAAAATTGATAGAAAGTTTGATAGATAGATTGATAAGAGATAGATACATATTCAAATTGTTAACAAGATTTATAGATAGATAAACACACACATACACACACACACACACACATATATATATATAGAAAGATAGAGAGATAGAAAGATAATTAAACATATAGATATACAGATAGATAGAAAGATAAAAATATATATAGATAGATAGATAAATAGATTGAGAGACATAAAGATTGATATATTGATAGAAAGATATATTCATTTATTGATAGACATACAAATAAATAGAATGATAGAAACATAGATAGACTTATAGTTAGACAGATAGATAGATAGATAGATAGACAAAGGGTTAGATAGAGAGATAGATAAACATATAGATATTTAATAGATTAAATTAGACTAATATATAGATAGATAGATAGATATATAAATTGATTATTAGACTAATATATAGATAGATAGATAGATAGATAGAAAAATAGATAGGTAGATAGATAGATAGAAAAATAGATAGATAGATAGACAGATAGAAAATTAGATAGATCGATAAATAGACAGACAGATAAATAGACAGAAATATAGATAGATAGATTGACAAATATATAGATATAAATATAGACTAATAGATAGGTATATAGATAGATTGATAGATAGATAAATACATAGATACATATATATATATATATAGACAAATAGATAGACAAACAGACATATAGATAAATAGGAAAATATAAAGATCAATAGATATAAAAATAGATAGACACAAATATAGAAAGTTAGATATGCTGTTAGATAGATATAAATAGTAATAGATAGATAGAGAGAGAGAGAGATAGATATGTAGATAGACAAATAAATAGAATGATAAACAAATAGATAAATAGATATATAAATTGACGGATAGATAGATAGACATAATGATAGATAGATAGATAGAATGACAGATAGATAGACGAGTAGATAGATAGATAGATAGACAGATAAATAAATAAATAGATAAATATATATAGATAGAGAAATAGATATATTGATAGATAGATAGACAAACCGACAGATAGATTGACAGACAAATATATATACATATAGATAATAAAATAGATAAATAGAAAGTTAGACAAATAGATAGATGGGCAAGTAGTTTGGCAGGCAGACAATCAGGTAGGTAGGTATATAGATAAATAGATAAAAAAACAAATAGTCACATAGAATGATAGACAAATATATAAATAGACAAACAAACAAATAGATAGACAAGCAGATAGATTGATAGATAGATTCATAGAAAGATTGATTGATTGATTGAAAAATTGATAGAAAGATAGATAGTTAGAAAGATAGATAGATAGATTAATAGAGAGATAGACAGACATACAGTTAGATAAATAGATAGATAGATAAATAAATAAAGAAATACATATGGATATAAATAGAGACATATATAGTTAGTTTGATAGACAGATATATAGAAAGTTAGATAGACAAATAGTTAGATAGATACATAGATAGATAGATACATAAATAGATAGAAATATATATATACAAATAGACAGAATGACTGATACCTAGACAGATAGACAGATAGACAGATAGATAGATAGATAGACAGATAGATAGTCAAACAGAAAGTAAGGTAGATAGATACACAGATAAAATGAAAGATTGATAGATAGACATATAGAGAGAAATTTATAGAAAGTTAAATAGATAGATTGATAGAAAGAATGATAGAGAGATTTATAGACAAATTTATAGATAGATAGATAGATAGATTGATTAAAAGATAGACAGACAGATAGATACATAGATAGATAAATATATAGACAATTAGATAAACTTATAGATCTGTATTTTATTAGATAGATAATTAGATGAATAGATAGACAGATAGATAGATAAATAAATAGATAGTAAGATAGACAGATAAATAGATAGATAGATAGATAGATAGATCAATAGATGAAAAGATTTATAGATAAATAGATAGACAGAATGATAGATAGATAAATAAACAAATAGATAGATATATAGATAAATAGATAGAAATATAGATCGAAAGAAAGAAAGAAAGAAAGATAGATAGATAGATAGATAGACATACAAGATATATAGATAGATATATAGATTGATAAATAGTTTATTTGACAAAAATATAGATATATAGATAGACAAGTAAATTGGTAGATTATTAGAATACTGATGGACATATTTATAGATATTTTGAATAGATAGATTGATAGAAAGATAGATTGATTGATTGAGAGACTAACAGACAGATTGATAGATAGATATATAAATAGATTCATAGATAAATAGATAAATTAACAAATTAGATAGATAGATAGATATATAGATAGAGAAATAGATAGACAAATAGATAAGCAGATAATAAGACAAATATTTCGACAAATAGATGGATGAAAAGTTTGAAAGATAGAAAGATATATAGTTATACAATTAGATAGATAAATAGATATATAAACAAATAGATAGACAAATAAATAAAAAGATTGATAGACAAATCGATATACAGATTTATGTTATAAAAAATAGATATATAGATAAATACATAAATAAACATATAGATAGATAAGTAGATAGGCAGATTGATCAATATATAGATAGATAGATAGGCTGATAGATTCACATATAGATAAATAGATAGATTAATTGATTGATTGACAGATAGATAGAAATATAGATAGATAGAAAAATAGAAAGATAGATAGATAGACAGACAAACAAATAGATAGATAAATAGAATAGATAGATAGATAGATATAAAAATAGATAGATAGACAAAAAGACTAATATATACATAGATAGAAAGATAAATAGACTAATATATAATTAGAGAGACTGAAAGATAGATAGATAAATAGACAGGTTGATATTTAGTTTGATCATTAGAATGATAGAAAGACTGATCAATTAATTGATAGATAGATTAATTAATAAAAGATAGATAAATAAATAGATAGACAAATAAATATTCAGATCGATAGACAGACTAATAGACTGATAAATAGGTAGATATATAGAATGATATATAAATAGTTAGATATACATATAGCTAAAAAGATAGATACGCATAAAGATAGATACACAAATAGAAAAATACATAAAAAATAGATAGATAGATAGATAGATAGACAAATTAAAAGAAAGAAAAATAGATAGAAACATAGATAGATAGATAGATTGATAAAAATATCTACAAAATATAGACATATAGATATAAGATAGACTAATAGATCGATAGATTGATAGACAAATAGGTATACCGATAGATAGTAAGATAAATAGATAGATAGATAGTTAGATTGATAGATAGATAAATAGACAGATAGATAAATATATAAATCGACATATATATAGATAAATAGACAAATATATAGATAAATAGATAGATAGAAAGATAGATATAATGATAGATAGAAAGATAAACTTATAGATATAGATATATATATATATATATATATATATATACACACACACACACACACACATAGACATACATACATGTTGGCAAATAAACTGATAGATAGATAGAAAGTTAAATTGAAAGATCAAAATATAGATAGAAAGATAGTTAGGCAAATAGATAAATAGAATAAAGACTTATAGATAGAGAAATTGATAAACATATAAATAAATATATATATATATATATATATATATATATATAGAAAGGTAAATACATAGACAAATAGGTAAACAAATATTAGATAGATAGCTAGAAAGATTGTTAGACATAATGATAAACATATTAACAGATAGATAGATAGACACATTGATAGACACACAGATAGATGGATAGATAGATAAATTGATTGATATACATATAGATATATTGATAGATAGGCAGTTAGATAGACAGATTGATAGCTAGCTTTCTAGATAGATAGATTGATAGACATAATAATAGACATACAGACATAGAGATGGATAGAAAAATAGATAGACACATAGATTTAAAATTGAGTGATAAATAGATAGTTAGATAGATATATAAATAGTATGATAGATAGATTGATAGACAGATAGATATACAAAAAGCTAGACTAATAGAATGATTGATTGATAAACAAATTGATAGATAGATTGATTTATAGATTGAGAGATAGATAAATATAATAATAGAAAATAGAAGAATAAACAAATATATAAATAGATAGATAGACAGATATATAGACAAATTGATAGACATATAGATAGATACATAGATAGATAGTTACTTAGATAGATAGATAGATACATCGATCGATATATAAAAAGATATACAGATTGATAGGCATATAGATAGATAATTAGACAAATAGCTAGATAGATTGAAAGATAGAATAATAGATAGATAGATAGAAAGATAGATAAAAAGATAGACACACAGATAAAAAAGATACAAAGATAAATAGATAGATAGATAAATATATAAATAGATTGATAGACAAATTTATAGACTTATAGATATATAGAAATCTAGTCTAATAGAATGAATGATTAATAGACTGATTGATATACATAGTTATAGATAGATTGATTTACAGATTCATAGACATAAAGATAAAAAATAAATAGAAAATAGATAGAAAATAGATATAGAGATAGATAGATAGATAGATAGATAGATAGATAGATAGATATATATATAGACAGATAGATAGACATATGGAAAGATAAATAAATACACTTATTGATTAACAAATAGATAGACAAATAGATAGAAAAATAGATAGACATATGGAAAAATAGATAAATATATATATTGATTGATGGATAGATAGATAGATTAATAGATGGATAGATAGATATATAGATAAATAGAAAGTTCGATAGATAGTTAGATAAATTGATAGATTGATAAATAGACATATAGATAAATAAATAGATAGACACATAGATAGATAGATTGATAGACATATAGATTAATAAATAGATAGACACATAGATTTATAGATAGACATATAGATAAATAAATAGATAGACCCATAGATAGATTGACAAATAAAAGATAGATAGATTAATAGAAATATAGATTGATATATAGATCAAAAGATAGATAGATAGATTGATAGATAGATTGATATATAGATAGATATATAGATAGATATATAGATAGATAGATAGATATATATATATAGACAGATAGACAGAAAGAAAGAACGAAAGAAAGATAGACATAAAGATAGGTAGATAGATATATAAATATATAAAAAAATCGATAGAAAGATATATATACATATAGATAGATACATAGATAGACATATAGATAGACAGATAGTTAGACAAATAGATAGATAGACAGACAGATAGATAGATAGATAGATAGACAGACATATAGATAGATAAATGGATAGATAATTAGAAAGATACATAGATAGATAGATAGAGAGATATATATATATATGTATGTATGTATGTATGTATGTATAAATAGATAGATAGCCAAATTGATAGACAGATATATATATATATATAAAAGTTAGATATATAGATAGATAGTTTGAATGATTTATTGATAGATAAATTGATAGACAAATTCATAAATATATTGATAGATAGATTGAAATACTAATAGATTGATAGATTAATAGATAGAAAGATACTACAAGAAAAACCCCATATAAATAGAACTTGTTCGGGTTACAGGGCTAAGACATCTAAATAGAACTTGTTCGGATCATTGCCCATTGCTTATTACAATCTATAAGAATTACCAAGTATAAGGTAACTTTAAATTTCAGAATATGTGGGAAAAGCATGTTGGCTTTGAAAAACTGGTAACTAAATCCTGGATGGAGCCAGCAATGGGGAAACCGATGCAAATATTAATGGTTAAGCTTCATAGATTAAAAAAATGTCTAAAAATATGGAATAAAGAAGTCTTTGGAAATCTAAACCAAATAATAAAGTAAGAAGAAGAAAAAGTAGAAAAACTGGAATTAGAATACGATAATAATAACACAGAGGTAAAGAGACAGGAACTAAATAAGGCTAAAGGGGACTTGAGGCTTAAGTTGTATATGAAGGAAGTATACTGGAAACAGTGTTCAAAAATTAAATGGTTGAAAGATGGAGATAGAAACACTAAGTTTTTTCACAACATGTGTAAAATAAAGGCTCAAAAAAATAAAATCAAGGGCATTAAAACTAATGAGGGAAAATGGGTTGAAGAAGACAAGCAGATAGGATCCCTCTTTGAAAAATTTTTTAAAAGCCATCTATGCAGACAGGCTCCCCAAGTAGGAAACTCATTAATGGATGGGATTAACACAGTCATCTCACTAGAACAAAATCAAATGATGGAGAAGATCCCGGAGGAAGAAGAGATTAAAAAGGCAGTGTTTGATCTGGATAAGGATAGTGCAGCAGGGCCAGATTGCTAGAATAATTATTTTTTTCAGCTAAACTGGCTCATTATCAAAAAAGATCTGGTTCCTGCAATTTGCCAGTTTTTTTGTAGGCACGGATATTCCTAAGGCATGGGCAAACTCTTTCATAATGCTAATCCCCAAAAAAGAATCACCTCAAAAATGTGAGGATTTTAGGCCTATAAGTTTATGTAATGCAATTTATAAGATCCTTGCTAAAATTATTCAAAACAGACTTAGTAATATTTTACCATTTATAATATCACAAGCGAAAATAGGATTTGTTAAGAATAGATTAATGATTGAAAATATTAGATTAACATCAGAAATGATGAAAGAAATAGCATTTAAAATGAGGGGAAGTAACTTAGTAGTTAAGCTAGATTTATCTAAGGCATTTGATAGAATAGAATGGCATACATTATGTTTCGTCATGAGAAAATTTGGTTTCTCTGAAACATTTATTGATTTAATATATAGATGTGTAACAAGCGTTTGGGTTAGAATAATTGTAAATTGAATGAAAGTAGAAGAATTCAAACCTAGACGTAGCTTAAGACAGGGGGATCCATTATCACCTTTATTATTTGATATGTACTTAGAATTATTAATTGTTAATTTAAATAAAAGAATGTCAGAGGGCAAAATAATCCCCTTTAGACAGCCAAAAAACACTCCGAGAATAAGTTGTTTAGCTTATGCAGATGATATTATCATTTTCACAAATGCGAATAAAAGTTCATTGAAAAACCTAATGGACCTTCTACAATTATTTGAGAAGGAAACAGGACAAGCCCTTAATAAGGATAAAAGTCAATTTATGTTAGCAAAAAAATCTTCCGAAAAAGTGGTAAAAAAATTTAAAAACATAATGGGTTTTAAACAAAAAAAATGATGCTTTAGTATATTTAGGTTGTACGATATATGAAGGAAGGCTGAAAAAAAATTATCTAACGCTTTTACAAGATAAAATGAGAAGGAAAATAGTAGGTTGGAAAGTAGATCTATTAGGTTTTGGTGGGAGGATTACAATAATCTCCCATGTTCTTCAAAGTACACTGCTACATATTATATCAGTCATACACCCACCTAAGAAATTTACAAATAAACTGGAGATGGAAATGGCAAATTTTTTATGGGGAAAAAAATGGAAAGCAGAAAATTCACTGGAAAAATTGGAAAGACATCTGTTATCCTAAGGCGGAAGCGGGTTTAGGCATCATTAATTTACAGGACATGGTGGCTGCTTGGGACTGCAAAGGATGGTGGAGGTTAAAAGAAAATGATTCCCTCGGGGCAAAATATATGTGAGCAAAATATCTAGAACAAGAACACAATCGCGTTAAGCAGAAATCAAATAGCTGGAAAGCATTGGAAAAACAAAAGGAAATAGTAGATGCTCACTCATTACTGAATAAATCGGGATGGAAATGGACCCTTAATCCACAAGGTAATTTTACGCTAAAGTCAGCAAAAGAATTGATAAGAAGGAAAAAACCCATGCAGTCTTTATTTAAATGGGCCTGGAGAGCAGGTATTCCACTGAAAATGTGCTCGCTGGCATGGAAAGTTCTGGTAAATGCACTACCTGTGGACACTAATGTGAAAAGAAAAGGTGTTAAAATGGCCATCAGATGTGAATGTTGCTTTGCAGATGAAGAATCAATAGATCATCTACTTTCAAGTGGAAGAATCACTACAGTAGTCTGGAGGGAATTAGGAGACCAGTTACAAATAAGTAAAAAGGAAGATAGAAAAATTGATAGAATTAAGAGTTGGGGAAATCTAAACCCTAGAAGTTACATTAAAAATTGGCTCACTCAGAATCTACCTCATATAGCAATATGGTGCCTATGGAAAGCTCGTAATAAGAGAAAATTTGAGAGCATAAGAATGAATTCAAATGAAATTATAAAAGATATAATTAAAGAAATCAGGAATATATCAAGTATAAACCCTATAAAAGTTGATGGTTCCTATTTAAATAAGGTAGCTGCAATGTTCTGGGGCCTCGCTATTACAAATACGAAACATGGATGGGTAAAAAGTATAAGTTGGAATAGGCCTCCGAAAGGTAAAATATCATTAAACACGGATGGTAGCTTCAATAGGGACACTGGTATAGCAGGTGGACGAGGGGTAATAAGGGACTCAAACAGGTATGTGATAAAAGCATTTACATCGGCTACAGAAGCATTCTCAGCCCTCCACTCTGAGATAAAAGCTTTGAATATAGAATTAAATGTCTGTAAAAAATTAGATTTAGAAAATATACAAATTCAAGTAGACTCTATGCTTTTGGTAGATTTAGTAAGTGGAAAAATAATTCTTTGGAGGTATGAGGAAGAAATGGAAATTATTTTGAACCTCATTAAAGTGCTTAATGCATCAATCTTACATATATATATAGAAGCTAATACTTTGGCGGATAGTCTTGCAAGATTAGGTTCGATAAGAGGAGAACATGAATTTGATGAGGTTTCGATGCCAGAAAAAGTAAAAGGAATAGCGAAACTGGATAGGAAGGCCTTCCCTTATTTATGATTTAGGAATGGTAGTATTAACAGAAAAAATAGAATATTAAAATCCAGTAGCTGCTGTGAAGGGGAATCTGAAAATTATAAGAATATGAAAATAGAATATGGAAAATAGAATAAGAAAAGTATAATAATATAAGCTGTGGAATTGTGGTAGCTTCTTTGCAGGGGAATCTGTCTCTGCAGGTTAACAGTGAAGTTCATGGTATAAACAACCAGAAAATTTAGTTGCTATTTCTTTTACAGTCACTGTAAGGTTCACCTCACAAGACAAAGATGAGGGAACGAAAAGGTAAGGGCTAGAATTTTTTGCTCCTTTGGTTTGTTTCTGGTTTTTTTGAGTTTGCAGGAAAGCACTAAAGGGGCAATCAAATCATATTCCTTGGAATTAAAAGAAGTCTGTAACTAGCAAGAGTCTATAAAAATTTTGTCAAGTCATGTGTTATGTTTTTTTTTACCAGCGTTTAAATCATGTAGTTTCAGAATCATGTGTTTGTGTTAAATAAAAGGTCCTAGGAGAGGTAAGTGTCTAGTCTAGGAGGTTGGCAAAGATCAGGATGCTGCAAAGTGGCTTGGAAATGGCACTCAAGATGTGAATCTAAAGCTATATCGGCAAACAAAGAGGGTCAAGGACTAGGACAGATAGAAGAGGAAAGCTTCGGCAGAATATGTGCAACAAGGTTGAAATGAATTTTGCAAAGTGGGAGATATTTCTATTTTTTATGCAGGAAATATGTTATATACAGCATAGAAAGGATGATATCAGAAAAACAAGAAGGATGTTCCATGAAGCGCTAGAAAGATAAAAGTAGGAAACTCATTTTAGTAAAGAGTAAAGTTAAGATTGATGACTTACTTAGAGTTTTTACGTTATTTTAATAGTGCTAGGAAGATTACATGATTAGTCTTTAGAAATGGGGAATGGATGTAAGAGGGTAAAGGGTAGAAGTAGTTTGTACAAATGGTATTCCTCCGCCAAACGAGAGGGCTATAAATAATAAACAAACTTAAAAAAAAACCCCCCCATATAGCAAGGGACAAATCCCTAGCTAAATGAGCATTTTCCGTCGCTAAATATGATATAGTGATGGATTAACGATAGATCGGTTCCCTATCTAAAGTGTTGTTCACTAAAATTTAGCAAGGGAAATTATCCCTAGCTAAAAATTTAGTGACGGAAGATCCCTTGCTAAAAAAGATAAATTTTCTAGCTAAATTAGCAAGCTAAATGAGATTTTCCATCGCTAAACGAAAATAATAATGGAAGATTTCCCAAGCTAAAGTACTCGTCGCAAACTTTTAGCGACAGAAATAGTCCCTAGCTAAATAAATTTAGCAATGAAAAATTCCTTTGTTATAATATAGATTTTCCTTGCTAAATTAGCTTAGTATTTTTCTCAAACTTTTTTAATTTCAAAACAATATTTAGAATTTAATTTATTTTAAAATTTTAAATAAAATAATTTAATATTTTTATTTTAAATTGAATAAAAAATGAAACTACAAATAATTTATAATAAACAAAAAATAAAATCATTTAATAATTTATTCTAATTTAATATTTTACATAATTGAAACAAAAAAATAACAAAATCTTATTACATCTTTTTCATCAATGTTTCTACCGACAGTGCATAAAGTTTAATATATCCTTTCAATTACATTGTTTTCTCTCCCTCTACTCCTCTGATCATCATTTTTCTTTTGCGATAAAGCTGTCCGAGTCACAGCATGTAATCTGTTGTGAAAAATCTCATCACTTATACAAGCTTTGTAAGAGGAACAATGCGGCATCATATCTATAAAAAATTTAAACAACTCAATAAAAATAAAATAAAAAAAGGTTATGTTTTGATAAAAATATAATTTTGCAGTATATATTTAAATATATACTAGCATTTCTCTCGTATATATATTATTGTAGTATATGTACATAAAAACTATAGTATTATGTGTACATAATATGGATTACAAATATACTCAATATAAAAGTACATAAAATACTGTAGTACTATATGTATGTATATACTAACTTTATTCATATGTATATACCCCATTTGTTGTTGTTGCTGTAGCTCCAGATGCTGCTACTGCTACTGCCACTACTACCGCTACCACTGCCACTGCTGATGCCATTGCAGTTGTCACTGCCACTACCGTTGCCACTGCCGCTGCTGCCAATGCCCCTGCTGCTATCGTCGCTGTCGCCACTGCCTCTACTGCTGATGATGCCGTCGTTGCCCCCATCGCCACTATAGCGGCTATCACCATTAGCCACTACAGTGGCTGTCTCCACTTAGCACTATAGTGGCTGCCACCACTGGACGCAGTAGTGACCGCCGCTACTGGCCACTGCGGTGGCTATCACTTCCGTCGCCACTTGTGATTTCACTACATGCCGTAACTACTGATGCTACTACCACTGCCACCACTACTACCGCTACCGCCTTTGTCACCACCTCTGCCATTGCTACCACTGCTTCCGGTGATTTCGTTGCTTCCGGTGTTGCCACTACTTCCGGTCATACCGCTACGGCTGTCGCTGCCCCTGTTGTCACTGCCTCCACTACCACTGCTCCCACCAATGTCGTCACCACCGCTACTGTTGCCACCACCACCAATACTACTGCCACCAGCACTACTACCACCACTGCTACTACAATTGCTACTGCCGCTACTACCACCACTATCGCTACTACCACCGCTACTGCCATTGTAGTCATTACTGCTTTTATCGTCGCTGCCATTTTTACTGCTGCTGATAATATGCTTTTACAAACCTATAATAGGCTAAAACTCTACCCAAAAAATTTGGAGACACACAAACATATTCACAGATATATATATATACATTTATTATAGACATGAGTAAACACAAATTAAAGTTGATTGCCATACAACTTCAACAAAAATTTAATTTAATAATTTAATATTTTTATATTAAATTGAATAATAATAGATACTATAAATGAAAATTTTTAACACAAAAAAAATCATTTAATAACTTATTCTAATACAATATTTTAAATAACTAAAACAAAAAAATAACACAATTATATTATATCTTATAAATAAATGTATCTACCAACTATGCATAAAGTATAATTTATCCATGCATTGATGTTACTTTCTCTCTCTCTGCTCTGATTACTAACTTTCTACTGTGAAAAAGCTGTTCGAGTCACGGTGCTTCATGTATGTTGAAAAAACCTTCGCCCATACAAGTTTCATATGAGAATCAATGCGGTACCATAGCTATAAGAAATTTAAACCATTCAAACAAATCAAAATAAATTAAAAAGAACTATGTTTTGATAAATATATATTACTACAGTAAATATGTACATATATACTAGCATTTCACTCATACATATATTACTACAATATACGTACATATAAAATATAGTATTATGCATACATATATATTGAGTACATATATATTCAGTATATACGTACATAAAAAATTGTAGCATTATATGTACGTATATACTAACTATATACATATGTATATACAGTATTTGTTGCTGTTGCTGCTTCTCCCGTTGTCACTACCGCTATTGCCACTAGTGCTGCCACTACTGCCACTGCTTCTGCTATTGTTTCTGATGCTTCTACTAGTACTGCCATGGCTGTCGGTGCTGCCACTGCCACCACTGCTGCTGCTACTACCGCCACTACTACCGCTGCCATCGCTACCACTAGTGCTACCACCACTACCACTGCTGCCGCTGTTGCCACTACTACCGCTACTACCATTGTTGCCACTACTGACACTATTTCCGCCACTGCCACCGCTACCGCTGCGGCTACTACCGTCACAGCCGCCACTGTAGTTGGTGCTGCTGCCACTACCGTTGGTGCCGCTGCCATCACTACTATTGTTGCCACACTTCCACTACTTCTATTGTTGAATATAGGCTTTTACATATCTATAATAGGCTAAAACTCTACCCAAAAAATTCATAGGCACACAAACATATTCTCAGATATATAAAAACAATTATTATAGATATAAACTAACACAAATTAAAGTTGATTTTCATATAGCTTCAACAAAAATCCAAAAGATATTCAACAATTATGTTTAGAGAGAAAGAGAGTGCAAAAATAAAATGTTTTTGGAATAATAAAGATAAAATAAGCTAGCCCTCCTTTTGATAAAACTGAAATCAGTAAATATGGGACCCATTCATTGGAAGGACGGTGGCAATGTCTAAATACTTTGAATCAGAATTTTGTCGTGGATCTCACATAATGTGTCCAGCAAAGATTCATAATTAGGTTAATCAGAAAAGCAAAGAATAAAACCAAAATAAAAAAAATTGAAACCTACAAAAAAATATCATAATTATTTGCTACACATAGACAAAAACAAATAACAATTCAGAAATAATTCTCATATGAAATCATCCTCATAATGTGTAGGGAATGCTAGCCTCTCCTCCGAGGTTTCACAGCTAGATCTCGAAATTCTATCTATTGCACCAATGATGCTAACTGTGACTTCATATAGGACATATGTTGTTGCATTATATTCATAATTTCTTTCAAATTATCATTCATTTCTTTAATTTATTGCATTTCTTCCATCAAATAAGTATACTTCACAACCTTATATTCTTTAATTTCATATATTTCTTCCTTCAAATCAGATATCTACTCATCCTTCTTTTTCATTTTAGTCTCCATAACTATAATACATTCATTTGTTTTTATTACTTGTTGTTCGACCGCCTCATCCACCATTACTGAGATAGGTAAATTAGAACCACAACCCTTATTTGTATACGTATATTACATCTTTTGTCATACATGAGTTCATATTTGAGCCTGAGGCCCAAGGGCTGGATTAGATAAGAGTACGACTCTTATTTGTATTATACCATATATGAGCCTGATCACCGGACACTCTCATGCTATGTGCTTACATATTATTGATATTATATCTTTTGCCATTTAATTTCAAGTTAGTGCAACAAATTAGTATTATCCCATATATAATTATATGTTAAGATTAGTAAATGTAGTTATAAATAGTTACATATAGTTAAACATATAATTATATATAGATATATGCATACAAGTAGTTATAAGTAAATTTAAATAATTGTATACAAAGTATTAAACAATTATATAGATTTACATATATGTATACATAATTAAAAATAATGTTATATTTATTTATATAGAGTTTTTTATAGTTATACAAATATTTATATATAGTTATATACATATAGTTAAACATTATGTTGTGTGTTTTTAAACATATAATTATAAATATAGTTACATGTGTTTATCCATATAGTTACACGTATTGTTAAACTTATATCTATACATGTATGTATATATATTTTATCATATAATTTCATATATGTATACATATAGTTATGTATAGGCATGGATATACTAAAATACATTTTTATAATAATATATAAAAATGTATATTAAATACATATTGTTAATTATATATTTAAATATAGTTATGTATAAAGTTTTTATATTTATACATATAGTAAGATAGAATTATTTATAATTATATTTTAGTATACATATAATATATATTGTTATAAAAAATTATATATCGTTAAACATTTAGTTATATATATATATATATTCATAATAGTAGTTATATTTAGTTATACATAAAAATATACGATGTTATAACCAAATATATAGATTTACATATATGAAAACATATATGTATAAATAGTTAAAAAATTTGTTATATTTAATTATATAAAGTTGTATTTAGTTTTACAGATATTAATATATAGTTATAGACATATAATTAAACATAATGTTGTATGTTGTTATACATGTAAATATAATTATAGTTGCATGTGGTTACACATATAGTTACACGTATAGTTAAACTTATATTTATACATGTTGGTATATTTATTTATTTATATAATTTTATATATCTATACATATAGTTATGTATAGGTATAGATATAGTAAAATATATTTTTGAATACTAATATATACAATGTATATTAAATATAAGTTGTAAATTATATATTTAGATAAAGTTATGTATAAAGCTTTTATAGTAATACATATAGTCAAAGACAATTATTTGTAGTTATATGTTCATATACCTTTGGTATCCAATGACAAAAAGACAAAACAAAAAACAAACAAGTTTGGCTTACAACAAATCAGAGCAAAGTAAACGCGGTCTTGTATTTCAGGCATGCAATAAATAAATATAATTACAATTTGAATCCCCCTAGAAACAGATGATGTCATCCACATAATAGGATAAAACTCAACCAAAATAGGCAAAGATTAGATCCACATCCATATATGTCAAAAAGTTTGCCTTATCCTGCGAAAATTATTTATGATTTTCTGGCAATTTAATTGTAAAGCCAATCAAGACCCTTGTAGAGGCCCTCGCTAGAGCTAGCATAGGTGCTCTAAATGTACTAATGGCGTTGGAGAAGAGAGGGAAGTCCTAGCTTGTCAGTAATTTCAGCTGCATTCATCGCATTGGGAAAATCTTGCTTATTGGCAAATACCAGCAAAACTTCATTTCAAAGCTTTTCCTTGTTTAGAATCCTATGCAACTCATATCTGGCTTCAACTACTTGATCTCTGTCATTGCTATCCACCACAAATATGAGATAGACATATAGAAAGATTGATATATATACATATAGATTGATATACAGATAGATAGATTGATAGATATAGATATATAGATATACAATTAGATAGATAGGTAGATTGATTGATAGAAAGATAGTTAGTCAATTAGACAGATAGATAGATAAACAAATATGTAGATAAATATATAGATAGAAATATAGACAAATAAACATATATACAGATAGATATTTAGTATAATAAATAGTGAGATAGATAGATAGATATATAACTTAATAGACTAATAAACTAATAGACTGGTAGACCCATAGACTATAAATAGATAGAGATACAGATAGATAGATATATAACTAGATACAGATATTTAAAGAAAGATAGTTAGATATTAATTAAAATAGAAAGATATGCTAATAAATAATTAGACAAATAGATAATAGACAAACAGACAAACAGATAGATAGATAGACAAATAATCATATAAATAAATGGACAAATATAAAAATAGATAGTATAAAAGATAGGAAAATTTATTGATAGACAGATAAACATATAGAAAAATAGATAGATAGTCATATAGTATGATAGACATATATATATATATATATATATGTATGTATATATATCAAAAGATAGATAGGCAGATAGATAGATATATAGATAGATAGAAAGATATAAAGTTATTCAAAAAGATATATCGATAGATAACCCAATAGATAGATAGATTGACGGGTAGACATAAACTGATAGATTGATAGACAAATAGATAGATAGACATATAGGTATATAGAAAGATATGCAATAGATAGATAGTCTGAAAATTAGATATAGAGATTGTCAGATAGATAGTTAGAGAGACATATTAACAAGTAGATAGATAAGCAAAATGGAAGATAGATATGAAGATAGACATATAGACAAAGTGACAAATTGACAGATATATATATAAGCATGCAAATAGATAGATAGACAAATTATTAGATAAAAAATAGATAGATAGATAGATAGATATAAATGTGTATCAGATAGATAGACAAATATATAGATAGGAAAATTGTTAGATTTGTAGATAGATAGATATATAGTTAGATAGACAAATATATAGATTGATAAATTGTTAGATGGTTAGATATATAGGTAGATATATAGACCATTAAATAGATATATAAATAGATAGATAGCTAGATAGATAGACATATAAACATATAGATAGATGGACAAATAGACAGATATACAAATAGACTAATGGAAAGATAGATAGATAGCAAATAGATAGATAACCATATAGCAACATCTATATATATAAAGAAAGATAGATTGACAGAAAGATAGATAAATTAATAAATAGAGAGATAGATAGAGAGATAGAGATATTTACAAAAAGATAGATAAATAGATCAAGAAATAGAGAAATATACATATTGACAGATAGACAAATAGATAAAATGACAGACATGTAGAAATGTAGAAAGGTAATTTGATAGAAAGATAGACATATAGTCAATAGATAGATAAAATAGATAAATAAAAAGTTAGATACATAGATAGTTAGATAAAAAGATAACAAAATAAATAGTAAGATAGTTAGATAGATAGATTGATATAAAGATAGATATAAAGATAGATATAAAGATAGATAGATTGATATAAAGATAGATATAAAGATAGATAGATAGGTGGTAGATACTTAGAAAGAAAAATATACAGATATACTGATATACATATAGGTTGATAGATAGATAGTTAGATAGATAAATAAGCAAATATGCAAATAAATAGATATACAGACAGACAGACAGATAGATAAATAGATATATAGATAAATAAATAGATAGATAGATAGACATATAGATAAATAGTAAAATACTTATATAGTTAGACAACTTGAGATAGACAAATATAGATATAGACATATAGGTTTTTAGGCAAATAGGTAGAAAGATAGATAGAAAAATAGATATATAGCAAGATTGTTAGAAAGGAAAATAGTTAGATAGATAGAAAGATAGGTAGCGAGATAGATAGATAGACAAATAGACATTTAGATATATTAACAAATAGATAGATCGACATAAAGGCAAATAGATAGATATACTAATGACAAATATATTTATAAACAAAGTTAAATAGTTAGAGAAATAGAAAGATAGAAGATAGATAGATATGTAGATACATAGATTTATAGATTGACAAATTAATAGATACATATATAGATAGATAGATATTTAAATAGAAAGATAGATAGATAGATAGTAAATTAGATAGAAGAATAGATAGATAGATAGATATATATATATTGATAGAGAGACATATAAACTTATATACAGATAGAGAGATATATATAGTCAAATAGATTGAAAGATAGATAGATAAAAAGATAGTCTAATAGAAAGAAAGAAAGATAGATTTATAGAGTAAAACACATATATAAAAATTGACATATAAACAAATAGACACATAGACAGATAGAAAAATAGACACATAGAAAGATAGACTAATTGAACGTTAGATTGATTGATGACTAAAAGACTAATAGACAGAAACATAGTTAGAAAGTTTAATAGATAGACAGATAAATATTTAGACAAATAGACAAATAGATAGAAAGGTAGATAAATAGGAACTTAGATTTATAGATTGATAGATTTATAGATACATAGATAAACATATAGACAAATAAACATATAGATATATAAGAAGAAAGATAGAAAGATAGATAAAAAGGTAGATATAAAACAAATATAAATAGATAGACAGATAGATTAATAAGCACACAAATAGTTAGATAGACATAGAGATTGATTGATAAATAGAAATATAGAAAGATAGAGAGATATTTAGATAGATAGATAGAAAGATAGATAGAACAGTAAATATATATATAGATTTATAGATATATAGATAATTAGATAGACAGAAAGATAGATATATAGATCAATAGATAGACAGATAATTAGATAGATAGATAGACAAATAGACAGATTTTATAAGTAGATAAAATAGATTGATAAATAGATAGCTAGATAAATAACCATATAAACACACACAAACACACACAAACACACACAAACACACACAATATATATATATATATATATATATATATATATATATATATATATATGGAAAAATAGATAGATATATAAAATGATAGATAGATAAATAGATAGATAAATATGTATACAGATAGATAGATAAAAAGATAGACATATAGATAATAAAGAAAGACAACTAAACAATTAGGATGATAGAGATAAATAGAGATAGAAATATACAGATAGATAGATATACAAATAGATAGATAGACAGATAGATAGATAGACTGACTGATTGATTGATTGATTAATATATAAACTAATAAATAGTTAGATTTATAAACATTTGGATAGACAGACAAATTTGCAAATAGGTAGATAGATAGATAGACATACAAATAGATATATAGATAAAAATACATATAAATAAATGGCCATATAGTTAGATACATAGAAAGATATATAAAATAAATAAATAGTTAGATAAATAGATCGATAGATAAATTGATTCATAGATAGTTAGATAAATACATATTTAGGCATTTATACTAAAAGATTGTTAAATAGAAAGGTATTTAGATAGTTAGATAGAAATACAGATATAAGATAAATAGTTACATAATTAGATAGATAGATATATTCACATATTGATAGACAGATAGATAGATAGATAGACAAAAAGAAAGATAGGTATATATACAGATAGACAAATATTAATATAGATAAATAGATAGATAGACAAATAGATGCAAAGAGAGATAGATAGATAGATATATTGATTATCAGATAGATAGATATTCAAATAGATTTATAGATACTTAGACAAATATTTATATAGACCAATAGACATATATATATATATATATAGTTATACATACACATAGATAGATAGATAGATACACAGATATATAGATAAATAGACAAATAGACAAATAGACTGATAGACAAATAGACAAATAGACAAATAGACATATAAATAGATTGAAAGATAGTTTAGATAGATAGACAAATAGATAGATAGAGAGAAAAAAATAGACAAAAAATATAGATATATATAGAAAGATAGACATATAGATATATAGATAGAAAGAAAGATATATAGATATATAGATCGATAGATAGTCAGATTGATAGATAGATAGATAGACGCATAGATATTAGAAAAATAGATAGATATATTATTAGATTCATTGACAAATAGATAACTATATTGATTATGAGATAGATAGATAGATATACAGATAGACATATAGATAGATAGAAAAATAGATGTATAGATAGATAGACATATAGACAGATAAACAGATAGAAATAAATTAGATAGATTGATATATAGAAATATAGATTGATAGATAGATAGATAGATAGATAGACAAATAGATAGGCAGACAAATTGATAGATAGATCGACAAATTAATAGAAAGATACAATGATAGATATACATATAAAAATATAGTTAGATAGACAAGTAAATATAAACATATACAAAGATAGAAAGATAGACAAATAGATAGATAAACTGAAAGGATGATAGGTAGATATATAGATAGACAAATAGTAAAATTGATAGATAGATAGAAATACAAATAGATGCATAGATAGATAGATAGATTAATAGTTAGATAGACTGATAGATAGATATATTGATTACCAGATAGATTGATATACAGATAGACTTATAGATAGTTAGAGAAATAGATATATAAACATAAACATATAGATAAAAAAACAAAAATACATACTTACAGATAGATATATAAATAGATTGATAGACAGACAAATAGACAGATTGATAGAAAAATAGATAAATAGATAGATATACATATTGATTTACAAATTATTAGATAGACACTTAAATAGATAGATAGACATATATAAATATAGTTAGATAGATTGAGAGACATATAGAGATATAGAAAGATATAGACATAGATACATTGATAGATTAATATTTAAATAGATAGACAGATAGACAAATAGACAATATATAGAAAAATAGATAGACATATAGAAAAATAGATAAAAATACAAATATATAGATAGATAGAAAGATTGATAGATATACACATAGATAGAATGATAAATAGATATATAGATAGATATATAGATAGATATACACATAGATAGAATGATAAATAGATATATAGATAGATATATAGATTGATAGATAAATATTTTGACATATAGACATATAGATAGTTAGAGAGATATGCATTTAGTCAGATAGATAAATAAACAAATAGATAGATAATCAAATAGATAGATAAACAATAGTTAGATAATAAGATAGAGATAAAAATAGATAGGTAGATAGATAGATAGACAGATATGTAGATAGACAAATAGAAAAATAGATAGATAGACTGATGACTAATAAACTAATCGATAGAAACATTAAAAAATAGTTAGACAGATATGTAGATATAAAGTTGGATAGTTAGATAGATAGGATAGATAAATAGACAGATATACAAATACATAGATTTACATATTGATAGATTAAAAGAATAAAGATAACAGATAGATATATAGATGATAGAAAGATTAACACAAAGACAAATAAACAGATAGATAATACAAAATAAAATAAATAGATAAATAGATATATATATAAAAATACACATTTAGATAGTTAGATAGATAAATAGACATATAGACAAAAAGTAGATAGATATATAGATTGATATAGTGATAGATAGACAATTAAATAAGATATAAAGATACACATACTAATAGATAGATAAAATAGACAGATAGGTTGAAAGTGAGATAACACATATAAATAGACAGACATAATAACAAAAGATATATAAATAGATTAACATATAGATTTATATACAAATAGTCAAATAATAGATAGAAAAAATAGCTAGATAGATAGATAAGCAGAAAAAACATATAAATAGATAGATTGATAAACAAAAAGTTCAAAAATAAAATAGTGACTATAGGCATATAAATAGATAGACAAATATACGTATACACATGTCAATAGAAAGATAGATAGTAATATATATAGGTAGATTGATACATGATAAAAGATAGACAAATAGATAGTTAGACAGATAGACAGATAGATATATAGATAGATATCTAAATAGACAGACATATATAATATATATATATATAATACAGAGTTAGACATATTGAAAGATAGATTAATTGAATGATATGCACATAGACACCTTGAAAGATGGGTAGATATGAAAATAGACATATATAAAGATAGAAAAATAAATAGATAAATAGAATAGATATATAAAATATATAAAAAGATAGATAAACATATAAAATGATAGAAAGATAGATAGTTAAACATATAGACAGATAGATAGAAAGACAGATAGACATATAAAAAGATATATAGATTGATAAATAGAGTAGACAAATAGAAACATAAATAGAGTGATAGATAAACAAATAGCAAATAGGCATATAGACAAAAGATAGATAGAGAGAAAGTAGATTTGATTATAATATAGTAAAAATTGAAAACGAGACAAATAGTTAGATAGTTAACTAGATAGATGGCAGATAGATAGATAGATAGCTAGCTAGATAGATAGATAAATAGACAAATATATAAATATACAAAAGAAAGATAAGATATATAAATAGATAGATAGATAGGTAGATTAAGAGAAAGAAAGATAGACATTTAGACAAATATATAGATAGATAAACATATAGCATGTACCAAATAGATAGAAAGAGAGATATATACATAGATTAGATAGATAGATAGACTAATAGACTATTATATAATAAACAAATAGACTAAAAGATTCATAGACATAAAGAGAATTAGATAGTTAGATAGATAAATAGATAGACTGATAGATAGTTAGAGAGTAAGATATTTAGATAGACTGACATATAGCTAGAGAGATCCATTGATTGAAAAATTAACACATTGATAGATATACAAATATTTAGATAGATAAATAGAAAAAAAAGATAAACTAATTGACATGTATAAATATATACATAAAGATAGATAAATAAACAAATAGATAGATAGATAGACTGACAGATAGACAAATAATAATATAGGTAGGTAGATAAAAAGATAGATAGATAAACATATAAATAGATAGCATATAGATGAATAGAAAGATAGATAGATAAAAAAAATACATAGATAGATAGATAGACAAATAGATAGAAAGAAAGACAGACAAACAAATATATAGATAGTTAGATAGACATGTAGACAGATAGTCATATTGGCAGATAGATAGATAAAAAAAAATACAAATAAATACATAGAAGATAGATAAATAGATTTGATTGATCAATAGATAAATAGACAAATAGATAGATATATAAAAAGATATTTGATTGATCAATAGATAGATAGATATACTCAGATAGATAGATAGATAGATATATATATATATAGATAGATAAATAAAAAGATAGATATATAGATAGATAAAAAGAAGATATATATACACACACACACATAGTCATATAGATAGATAGATTGATATATAGATAGATAGATCGACAAACAGATATTTAGATAGAAGAGAGACACATTAACTAATAGATTAGTAAAATAAAGATAATTAGATAGTTAGATAGATAGATAGATAATAGATAGATAGAAAGTAAGATATTTACATAGATAGTAATATAGGCATATAGACATTAGAAAGATTGAAAGATAGAGAGATAGAAGATCCATAGAAAGAAAGAGATAGTTAGATAGATAGATATCAAATAGATAGATAGATAGTATATATATGATAAATAGATAGACATATAGGCATTAGACATATTTGTAGATAGTAAGATAGAA
>JAREIK010003451.1:0-65005 GCA_029783825.1 Sapria himalayana
ATAAATTTATCTATCAAATTGTCTATCTCTTTGTCTATATATTAATATATTATATATATATATATAATATATATATTATATATATATATCTATCTATCTATTTATATTTTTATCTCTCTCTATATATCTATATATGTTTGTATGTATCTTTCTATATCTATTTACATATTTGTATATTTGTCTATCTATCTAACTAACATTTGTCTATCTATGTATCTATCTATCTTACTATCTATTTATCTGTTTATCTATCTATTTGTCTATCTGTATATTTGTCTATCTATTTGTCTATCTATCTATTTGTATATCTATATATCTATCAATCTATATATTTGTCTATCTATCTATCTATATGTCTATCTGTATATTTTTTATCTATATATCTAGCTATCAATCTATTTGTCTATCTATTTATCTATCTATCTATCATTCTATCTATCAATCTATCAGTATATATATCTATTAATCTATATATCTATCAATGTATTAGTCTATCTATCTATCTATCTATCTATCTATTTGTCTATCTTTTTATCTATCAATCTATCTATGTGTCTATGGTTCTATGTGTCAATGAGTTTATATGTCTATGTGTCTATGTTACTATTTATCTATCTGCTATTTATATATCTATCTCTCTATCTATCTATCTTTTATCTACCTATATATTATCTATCTGCCTATGTGTATATTTGTCTATATGTCTATTTGTGTCTGTTTATATTTATATTTCTATCTACGTGATTATGTGTATATCTATTAATTTGATATCTATCTATCTATTATCTATCTATTTTTTGTTTTGTCTATTATGTATCTATGTTTTTATCTGTCTATCTATCTATTTGTCTATCTATACATTTGTTTCTTTCAATAACTTTATTCATCTATTAGACTATTTGTCTATCTATCTAATTGTCTATATTTCTATATGTCTATCACTCTATCTTCTATCTATCTATTTTTTTTATCTTTCTATTTGTCTATTGCTATCTCTGTTTATCTCTCTCTATGTATCTTTTATTATATAAATTTATTAGACTATGTGTCTATCTAACTATTTGGCACACCTATCTATCAATCAATTTATCTATCTAACTATCTAGCTATCTATATGTCTAAATTTCTATCTATCTATCTATTTGAGTATCTATCAATATGTGTAAACTATCTATATGTTTATTTGTATATCTATCTATATAACTACCTATCTATATATCTATGTTTCAATGTAATTGTATATATGTCTATCTATCTTTATATATATTTGTGTATATATCTATCTATATATCTATTTATCTATTAATCTATCAATCTACCTAACTATTTTTCTAACAATCTATCAATTCAACAACTTCTCTATCAATTTATTTTCTATCTAATTTTATGTCTATCTATCTTTCAATTTATCTTTCTTTGTATCTATCTATCTGCATGAATATCTATCTATGTATTTATCTAGTTGCCTATTTGTATTTAAATCTATCTTTCTATTTGTATATTTATTTATCTAACTTTCTATTTGTCAATCTGTCTATTTATTTATCTATCTTTATATTTATCTATTGGCCTATCTATTTATCTATCTATCTATCTATGCGTCTATATATCTATTTGTCTATATATCTATTAATATATCTATTTATCTACCTATTTTGTATATCTATCTATCTGTCTGTCTGTCTATTTTTTATCTATCTATCTATCTGTCTGTCTATCTATCTATCTATCTTTGTATATGTCTATCTATTTATCTATCTTTTGCCTATATATTTATCAATGTATCTATCAATCTATATATCTATCTTTCTAACTCTATATTTATCTATCTATATTTCCTCCTATTTTTCTATTTTCCTTTTTTTATCAATCTATCTGTATATCTATCTATTTATTATTCAATCTATCTATTTATCTATTATCTAAGTTTCTATCTATCTATGTCTTTCTATTTATATATATGTTTGTTTATTTGTCAATATTTTTATTTATCTATATGTCTATCTATTTATATGTCTATATCTTTATTTGTCTATTTGTCTATCTATCTATATGTCTATCTGTATATCAATCTATTTGTCTCTTTTTCTATCTATCTATTTCTATATTTGTCTATCTATCTATTTATCTATTTGTATATCTGTCTATATGTTTTTCTATCTATCTAAATATCTATATACATATCCATCGTACTATATATATATATCTATCTATCTATCTATCTTTTTGTTTATCTAACTATCTGTCGATCTATCTCTCTTTTTATTTATCTATTTCACTAATTGTCTAAATACCTTTTTGTCTATTAGACTATTAGTGAATCTATCTATCTAATCATCAATATATATATTTGTTTATCTATATATTTGCCTTTTTTGTCTATCAATCAATCTATCTATCTATCTATCTACATATATATCTCTCTCTAGCTGTCTATATATCTATCTATTTATTACTATCATTTTTTCAATCTATCAATCTATTAGTCTATGTTTCTATCTATCTATCTATTTACCTCTCGTATCTATCTATCTATCTATCTATCTATCTGCCTATTTATTTTTCTATCTCTCTTTCAATCTGTATATCTATTTATCTGTCTATCTATCTATCAACAAATCTACCTATTTGTATATCTATCTATCTATCTATCTATTTGTCTATATATGGATTTACCTATTTGTTTATCTAATAGCTATCTTTATAAATGTCTATCTATCTATTTTTAATCTATCAATCTAACTATCTACCTATCTATGTATCTATTTATCTATCTATATATTTCTATATCTATCTATCTATCTATATACCTATTTATTTGTATATATTGCAATTTGTCTATCTATATATCTAAATATTTATCTATTTTTTATATGTCTATCTATCTATTTGCCTATTTGCTAATCTATCTATATATCTATCTATTTATCTCTTTATCTAACTATATGTCTAACTATCTATATATTTATATGTCTATTAATAAATCTTTATATATATATAAATAAATAGATAGATAGATATATATATATATATCAATTTTTCTATCTATCTATATGTCTGTTTGTCTATCTTTATATCTTGTCTTTATCTATATATGTGTGTATCTATGTATCTATCTCTCTCCCTATCTCTCTATCTACTTATCTATATATTTATCTATCTATCTATCAAACTATTTTTCTTTATATCTATCTAACTATTTGTCTATCTATCTATCTAACTATTTGTCTATCTATCTATATAACTATTTTTATATCGGTCTATTAATTTATCTATTTGTCTATATGTATATATATATATATATATGACTATCTATCTAGTGATATTTGGGTATCTTTGTCTAATTTTAACTCTTATCTACCATCTATCAATCTATCTAATTATCTTTCTTTCTATCACGCTATCTATCTATTTGTTTATCTATATATATATGTCTATCTCTCTATTTTCATATTGTCTATCTACCTAAATGTCGATTTGTATATCTATATATCTCTCTTTTTGTATCTATCTAACTATTTATGTCTATGTGTCTATGTGTCGATGTCTACGTATCACTGTCTCTACGTGTCTATGTGTATCTATGTCAATGTGTCTCTATGTGTTTATCTATATATCTACCAGTCTATTAATATATCTATCTGTCTATCTATGTATCTATCTACATATCTGTCTATTTGTATATTTGTCTATTTATATATGTTTTTTTTATCTTTCTATTTACTTGTTTATATGTCAATCTATTTATTTGTCTATATGTCTATCTTTTATCTGTCTATTTTTTTATTTATCTATTTATCTTTTTGTTTATCTACCTATTTTTTATCTATCTATCTATCTCTCTCTCTAATCATTTATTAGATTAATAGTCTATCTTTTTGTTATTATGGCTATCTATCAATTTGTATACATCTCTATCTATCTATCTATCTATCTATCTATATATCTATATATCTATATATCTATATATCTATCTAACTATGTATATATCTATGTGTATGTATATCTTTTTATTTGTCTATCTATCTCTCTTTATATCTTTTCATATATACATCTATTAGTCTATGTGCTTATTTATTTATCTGTTTATCTATTAATCAATCTATATATCTGGCTAACTATTTATTTGTCTATTTTTCTACCTATC
This sequence comes from Sapria himalayana, assembly GCA_029783825.1. Taxonomy (NCBI): domain Eukaryota; kingdom Viridiplantae; phylum Streptophyta; class Magnoliopsida; order Malpighiales; family Rafflesiaceae; genus Sapria; species Sapria himalayana. Next base: position 4,148 of record JAREIK010003451.1, read on the forward strand.
AATCTATCTATCTATTTGTCATTTTGTCAATCTGTGTATCTAATTATTTTTCTATCTATCTATAAATCTATTTGACTATCTATCTATCTGCCTATCTATATATCTATATATCTGTCTACCTACATATGTTTATATCTATCTGTCTATCTAACTATTTATCTAACTATGTGTTTTTATGATTATCAGTATATCTGACAATTTGGTCAACATTCCATCTGACTATTTATATATCTTTTTATATTTTTATTTATCTATCTTTTATATGTCTATTTGTCTATCTATTTATCTACTTGTCTAACTATCTAATTATCTATCAATATGTATATCTATTTATCTATCTGTGTAACAATCTAACTGTGTATTCTTTTATTAGTGTATTAGTCTACCTATCTATCTATCTATCTAATTATCTATATTTATATTTATATATCTATTTATCTTCTTGTCTATCTATCTGTTTGTATATAATATCTATTTGTATATATATCTATCTATTATTATATCTATCTATCCATCTCTCTTTCAATCAAACTATATATCTATTTATCTATCTATATGTCTATATGTCAATCAATCTAACTTTCTATAAGCCTTTTAGTTTTTGAGTGAATAAGTTTATGTATTTATCTATCTATCAATCTATCTTATTATCTAAATGACTTTCACTATATATGTCTATCTTTCAATCTTTCAATCTAAATATTTATATATTTGTCAATCCATTTATCTAATAATTTTTATATCTATCTATCTTTTTAACTATCTATCTATCTATCTATTTTTCTTTCTGTCTATGTATTTTTCTATCTATCTGTCTATATATTTGTCTATATATCTACCTGTCTATTTGTCTATTCATCAATTTATCTGTTTATCTATGTGTCTATTTTTCTATCAATCTATATATCTATCTATTTTTCTATCTGACTAAGCATCTATTAATCTATTTGTCTAATTATCTTATTATTTATTTGTATATTCGTGTATTTGGGTAGAAGTGTATTTGTCTATCTATGAATCTATCTATCAGTCTATGTATCTTTGTTTCTGTGTCTATCTGTATATCTATCTATCTATCTATTTGTCTATGAGTCAACATGTCTATCTACCAACCTACCTATATGTCTATTTATCTCTCTAGATATCTATCTATCGATCTATCTCTCTAGATGTCTATCAATCTATTTTTTCATCATTCTATCTGTCTATCTATATTTCTATTTATCTATCTATCTATTGTCTATCTATCTATCTATCTTTTTGTCTAGTTATCTATCTATCTATCTATCTATCTTTTTGTCTAGTTGTCTATCTGTCAATCTATCTATCTAAATATACATCTATCTTCTAATAATCAATTTGTCTTTCTCTCTATATATAATTATCTTTTTATTTATTTATTTATCCAAAAGTCTATGTGTCTATTTATCTATCTATGCAACAATTCAATTTTATATCTTTCTATAAATCAATCTATCAAACTATTTATTTGTCAAATTATCTATCTGTCAAACTATCTAACTATCTTTCTATCTATCTATCTAATAGTCAATATGTCTATTTGTCTAGTTATATACCTATCAATCTTTCTTTCTTTCGTTCTTTCTATCTGTCTGTCTATCTATTTGTCTACATTTCTATCTGTCTAGCTATTTATCTATCTATTTAGTTTTCTATCTATCTATTTGTCTATCTATCTATATAGCTTTCTATCTATCTATTTGTCTGTCTAGCTATATATCTTGTATTCTATCTATCTTTCTATATATCTATATGCCTATCAATATATATATATATATATATATATCCATATATCTGACTATCATTCTATTTGTCTATTTGCATATCTATCTATTTATCTATCTATCTAAGTTTGTATCTATCTATTTGTGTATTTGGCTATCTATATCTATTTTTAAATCTATTTATGCAAATCTCTATTTATCTTTATATTTATATGATCTATTTATCTATAAATATTGATATCTAATTATCTATCTATATGCCTATCTTTCTTTTTATCTATCTATCTATCTAAGTATTTCTCTAATAGTCTATCTTTCTATATCTCTATCTATCTAAATGTCCACTCTATATGTGTCTATCTATCTATCTATCTATCTAAGTATTTCTCTAAGAGTTTATCTTTTTATATCTCTATCTATCTAAATGCCCACTCTATATGTGTCTATCTATCTATGTATTCATCTATCTATCTATATGTATGTATGTTTGTCTTTTAATATATCAATCTATCAGTATGTCTATATGTCTATCTATCTTTCCAACTATCTGCCTATCAATCTATCTATATGTATATCTATTTGTCTATATGTATGTCTATCTGTCTATTTATCTATCTATCTAACTGTCTGTTTATTTATCTATCTGTCTTTCTTTCTATCTATCTTTCTATCAATCTATCACTCTATCTATGTTTCAATCATCCTATCAATCATTCTATCAATCTTTCTTTCTTTCTTTCAATCTTTCTATCAATCTTTCTATGTATCTATCTATATGTAAATCTATCTATCTATATGTCTATCTATCTATCTATATATCTATTTATATATCTCTCTTTCTATCTATATTTCTATCAATATGCCTATTTATCTGTATATTTATCTATTTTTAAATATGTCTAACAATATATCTATCAATCTGTGTATCAATCAATCTATCTGTGTGTCTATCTATATGACTATCTATTTGTCTATATATCTATCTATCTGTCTGTCTATATGTCTATCTATCTATCTATATTTCTCATTGTCTATCTATATGTCTATCTATCTGTCTATCTATCTATTTTTCTATATATATATATATATATATATATCTCTCTCTCTCTCTATCTCTCTATTTATCTATTTATATATCTAAATATCTTTCTATCTATTTGTCTATCTGTCTATCAATCTATTTGTCTACCTATCTATATATCTACTTGTCTGTCTATCTATCTATCTGTCTATCTGTCTATTTTTCAATCTGTCTATCTTTATGTTAATATATCTATCTATGTGTTTGTCTATCTGTATGTCTATTTGTCTATTTATCTATCTATATGCCTATCTATCTGCATATCTACCTTTCAATCATTCTATCTATTCATGTTTTGATTTATTTGTATTTCAATCTGTATATTTTTGTGTCTATCAATATATCTATCAATTTGTCTATCTATTTGAATATCAATCTTTTTTTCTATCTTTCTACCTATCTTTCTATCTGTTTGTATGTCTATCTGTCGATCTATTTGTAGGTATATCTATAAATATATCTACATGTTTAGATATCTATCTATCTCTCTCTCTCTCTCGCTCTATCTATTTTTCTACTTTTTTTTAAAAAAGAGTTTATTAATATTAGCCCTCTCTTTTGGCGGAGGAATACCATTTTTACAAACTAAAATATGCCCATTCCCCACTTACAACCTTAATCTTTAACATCAAACTTAGAATTAAAATTAAAATTAAAATAGCTAATCATCTATCCTAAAGAATAATTTGCAATGAATGCACTTATTTGAGGTTAGCTTTAAATTTCTTGCGTATAGCTTTATCATTCCTTGATATATTCTTTAGCATCCGATTGAGCTCCTACTTCTACGTGGGTTTCCATAAGTTTTTGCCCTCTTAGACTCTCGATTTATGCTTATTTTGTATAGACTTTACTGATTTCCTACAAAAGAAGGCCACATGTATACATACTCTACATTCGTTTAGTTTACCTTATGGCTGCTCTTGCATCCTGCCTTTGATGTTATCCTTTGCTCTTTGATCCTGATGCACTTTATCTTATCTCCATTTCTACTTACATCGGTGCCCCTTTAAACTCATAAGCTGATTCTTCCAGCTTTGGACAGCTTCCATACCAGTCTTTTATTCTAGACACTTACAAGTCCAAATAAACTATAAACTATCGTAAATTAACACATGACTTTTTACAACATTCACACATAACCACATAACTTATACATTAAAACAGACTGTAAACCATTAATAACAAAACATCACATGCTCTGAGATTCCAAAATTCCAGCAGCTGCTGGATTTTCTGGTTCTTTATACAAGGAACTTTGCTGCTAAGAAAAAAGAAATTACAGTAAAATATGCTAACAACCAATATATTACCTTACCCAAATACCTTCGCCTCCATAATGTTCATACCTGTTAACCTGCAGAGACAGAAATTTCCCTGCATAGAAGTTACCACAATACCATAACAATTAACAGCTTATATTCTTATAATTCTCATATTTTATTTTTTCTGTTAATACTACCCTTCCTAAATCTTAAATAAGGGAAGGCCTTCCTATCTAATCTCGCTATTCCTTTTAGTTTTTCTGGCAACAAAACCTCATCAAATTCATGTTCTCCTCTTATCGAACCTAATCTTGCAAGGCTATCCGCCAAAGTATTGGCTTCTCTATATATATGTAAGATTGATGCATTAAGCACTTTAATGAGGTACAAAATTATTTCCATTTCTTCTTCAGACCTCCAGAGAGTTATTTTTCCACTTACTAAATCTACCAAAAGCATGGAATCTACTTGAATTTGTATATTTTCTAAATCTAACTTTTTACAGGCATTTAATCCTATATTCAAAGCTTTGATCTCCGAGTGGAGAGCTGAGGATGCTTCAGTAGCCTATGTAAATGCTTTTATAACATTTTCGTTTGAGTCCCTTATTACCCCCCCCCCCCCCCCCCCTCCACCTGCTATACCAGCGTCCCTATTGAAGCTACCATCCGTGTTTAGTGATATTTTACCTTCCGGAGGCCTATTCCAACTTATACTTTTTACCCATCCCTATTTAGTATTTGTAATAGCGAGGCCCTAGAACATTCCAGCTGCCTTATTTAAACAAAAACCATCAACTTTTATAGGGTTTATACTAGATATATTTTTGATTTCTTTAATTATATCTTTTATAATTTTATTTGAATTCATTCTTATACCCTCAAATTTACTCTTATTACGAGCTTTCCATAGGTACCATATTACTATATGAGGTAGATTCTGAGTAAGCCAATTTTTGATATGACTACTAGAGTTTTCATTCTCCCAATTCTTAATTCTATCAATTATTCTATCCTCTTTTTTACTTATTTGTATCAGGTCTCCTAATTCCCTCCAGACTACTATCGCGATTCTTCCATTTGAGAGTAGATGATCCATTGATTCTTCTTCTGTAAAGCAACATTCACATCTGAAGGCCATTTTAACACCTTTTCTTTTCACATTAGTATCCACAGGCAGTACATTTACCAAAACTTTCCATGCCAGCGAGCACATTTTCTGTGGAATACCTGCTTTCCAGGCCCATTTAAATATAGATTGCACGGGTTTTTTCCTTATCAATTCTTTTGCTGACTTTAACGTAAAATTACCTTGTGGATTAAGGGTCCATTTCCATCCCGATTTTTTCAGTAATGAGTGAGCATCTACTATTTCCTTTTGTTTTTCCCATGCTTTCCAGTTATTTGATTTCTACTTAACGCGATTGTGTTCTTGTTCTAGATATTTTGCTTGCATATATTTTGCCCAGAGGGAATCATTTTCTTTTATCCTTCACCAACCTTTACAGTCCCAGGCAGTTGCCATGTCCTATAAATTAATGATGCCTAACCCTACTTCCGCTTTTGGATAACAGATGTCTTTCAAATTTTTCCAGTGAATTTTCTACTTTCCGTTTTTTTTACCCCATAAAAAATTTGCCATTTCCATTTCTAGTTTATTTGTGAATTTCTTAGGTGGGTGTATGACTGATATAATATGTACCAGTGTACTTTGAAGAACGTGGGAGATTAATGTAATCCTCCCACCAAACCCTAATAGTTCTACTTTCCAACCTGCTATTTTCCTTCTCATTTTATCATGTAAAGGCGTTAAATAATTTTCTCTCAGCCTTCCTTCGTATATCGGACAACCTAAATATACTAAAGCATCTTTTTTATGTTTAAAACCCGTTATGTTTTTATTTTGTTTACCACTTTTTCGGAAGATTTTGTTGCTAACATAAATTGACTTTTATCTTTATTAAGGGCTTGACCTGTTTCCTTCTCAAATAATTGTAGAAGGTCCATAAGGTTCTTCATTGAACTTTTATTCGCATTTGTGAAAATAATAATATCATCTGCATAAGCTAAACAACTTATTCTCGGAGTATTTTTTGGCTGTCTAAATGGGATTATTTTTCCATCTGACATTCTTTTATTTAAATTAACAATTAACAATTCTAAGTACATATCAAATAATAAGGGCGATAATGGGTCCCCATGTCTCAAGCTACGTCTTGGTTTGAATTCTTCACCTTTCATTCCATTTACAATGATTCTAACCCAAACGCTTGATACACATCTATATATTAAATCAATACATGTTTCAGAGAAGCCAAATTTTCTCATAACGAAACAGAGTGTATGCCATTCTACTCTATCAAATGCCTTAGATAAATCTAGCTTAACTACTAAGTTACTTCCCCTCGTTTTAAATGCTATTTCTTTCATCATTTCTGATGCTAATCTAATATTTTCAATCATTAATCTATTCTTAACAAACCCTATTTGCTCCTATGATATTATAAATGGTAAAATATTACTTAGTCTATTTTGAATTATTTTAGCAAGGATCTTATAAATTGCATTACATAAACTTATAGGCCTAAAATCTTCACATTTTTGTGGTGATTCTTTTTTGGGGATTTGCACTATGAAAGAGTTTGCCCATGCCTTAGGAATGCCCGCCCCTACAAAAAAATTGGCAATTGCAGGAACAAGATATTTTTTGATAATGGGCCAGTTTAACTGAAAAAAATAATTATTCTAGCCATCTGGCCCTGCTGCACTATCCTTATCCAGATTAAACACTGCATTTTTAATCTCTTCTTCCTCCGGGATCTTCTCCATCATTTGATTTTGTTCTAGTGAGATGACTGTGTTGATCCCATCCATTAATGAGTTTCCTACCTGAGGAGCCTGTCTGCATAGATGGCTTTTAAAAAATTCCTCAAAGAGGATTCCTATCTGCTTGTCATCTTCAACCCATGTTCCCTCATTAGTTTTTAGGCCCTTGATTTTGTTTTTTTGAGCCTTTATTTTGCACATATTATTAAAAAATTTAGTGTTTCTATCTCCATCTTTCAACCATTTAATTTTTGAACACTATTTCCAGTATACTTCCTCCATAAGCAACTTAAGCCTCAAGTCCCCTTTAGCCTTATTTAGTTCCTGTCTCATTACCTCTTTGTTATTATTATCGTATTCTAATTCCAGCTTTTCTACTTTTTCTTCTACTTGCTTTATTATTTGATTTAAATTTCCAAAGACTTCATTATTCCATATTTTTAGACATTTTTTTAATCTATGAAGCTTAACCATTAATACTTGCATCGGTTTCCCCATTGCTGGCTCCATCCAGGATTCAGTTACCAATTTTTCAAAGCCAGTGTGCTTTTCCCACATATTCTGAAATTTAAAGTTACCTGAGACTCGGTTATTCTTATAGATTGTAATGAGCAATGGGCAATGATCCGAACAGGTTCTATTTAGATGTCTTAGCCCTGTAACCCCATGCAAAGCTACCCACTTAGCATTACACAGTGCTCTGTCTAGTCTGGCCCAAATTGTGCTTCTTTTACTCCGGTTATTACACCAAGTGTAACTTGAACTTGTGAAATCTATTTCCATTAATTTCGAGCTTGAAATCGCCTCATTAAATTGTGTCATTGCTATTGGATCCGGGGTTTTACCTCCTTTCTTTTCTTGATTGGTCCTAATTATATTGAAATCACCTTCTATAATCTAGGGTGCATTCCTAGTTGTGATATTCTGCATTTCCTCCCACAGTGCTAACCTTGATTTTTTATCATTTTTAGCATATACAACCGATATTATTTCATATGTTTCTTTATTTATTTTAAAATGTACTACCTGTTTTGTATCTTTTAAGATTTCAATATCCAAATAATTATGCCACATTATCCAGAATTTACTATTTGTATTAGCATATGCATTGTTAAACCCTAGTTTTTGGCTGTAGTTGATTAATTGATCCTTCTGGATCATAGGCTCCGCAATGACTACAAGAGAGATTCTATGGATTTTAATTAATTGTTTTAACCTATTTATCGAGGGATTATTAGCAACCCCTCTGATGTTCCAATAAAGGCATCTATACATTAATTCCTAACTTAGTTTGGGATCTAGTTCTACACTTAGTCTCATATTTTATGTTTAAATATTTTTTCCTATTCCTTGGGGTCTTAATTGCATTCGAGTTTACTTGTATTTTTTTCATAATATTTATCCTGCCACCCAAGCTGCATCGCCATTATTTTAATGGCTTCCTTGGCTTGAGTTCTAGTGAGCTTTGTCCAATCTTCCTCATAAATATCCAAATCATCCTTCCCCTTTTCTATATAAAATGCATGATCCTCTTCTTCTCTACCTATTGAAGGACAACTAAACACCTCTGCATCTTCCTCTGGGAAATCCAAGAGGTCATCCTTTATCCAGTTATAGTCCTCCAGCTTTTCTTTTAAAATTATTCTAGTTTTAATTTTCTTGTTCCTCTTCTTTCTACCCTTTACCTCTTCCCATTTTTCCTCCTCCCCTAGCTTATCTCCATCCTCCATGCTTCCGTCATGATTTATTCTGTTACTAGCCTCTCCCTCTCCTAATAACTTACTCACTTTCTCTCTCATATACCCCTCTTCTTCTTCCATTAAACCTGCCTCAATTACAGGTTTCTCTCCAGCCCCTCCCTCCTTCCTAATCCATCATTCTACTATTCTTTTTTTACCTTCTAACCCTTGCACATTTTCTGATTGTTCTGTACCCATCTTACACACCCCCGATTCATGCCCAAGTCTCTTACATTTTATGCAATAAGTAGGTAGATTTTTGGGAATAACAGGTTGCCAAAACCCATTATTCTGCCCATCCTATCCATTACCGATCCGGATCATATTAGGTGGCTGAGTGAGTAGGTTACACTCTACACACACGCGAGCCTTGCTTGGCCTTGCCATAGAAATAGTAGCTTCATCACAAATTATAGGTTTACCCAAACAAGATGAAATTGTGTAGAGAGATTGTGAGTTAAACAAATATAATGGGAGATTCGGCAAGGAAAACCATACCGGGGCTAAAGGCGCCTCCTCCAGTGGAATGAACTCCTTCGTCCACCTCAAAACGTGCATGGGGAAGCAGTTAACTTGCCATAGACCTCTATGCCATAAGCGGTAGAAGTCCTCAATCATAAAACACTGCAGGAAGACGTGCTTCGTGTCGTAGTCAGCTAGCTTCACCCTTTCCGTAAGCTTTAACGAGGAGATAAACTGCTGTATTTCCTTCGGGCGAGGCCTTCCATGAGAAAACTTACCAATAAGCATATATTCAAAGGGCTCCATGAACTTGTGCATCTCTTATGTTGAAAAAACAATCACGGGACTCCCGTGTTTGTTTCCGAAGCAACATGAGGGAGGCGCGGGCTCTCTTAATATCAATGCAAATGACTTATTGTTTAGTAATAAGTCTTTTTGCTCCATTTTTAGCTTGAGAGGAGCTTGATTTGAGCAACAATGGCGAGATTCTCTCTCTAGAAATTGGGATTTTCTTTCTCTACGAGCTTGAGAGCTTAAAAGCAAGGATGCCCGATTTATTCTCTATCTATTTTTCTACATGTCTATTCATCTATCTATTTATTTATCTATCTTAATGTTTATCTTTCTTTCTTTCTATCAATCATTAAATCTATATGTTTATCTATCTATTTATAAATCATTATATCAATCAATCTATCTATGTGTGAATCTATCTATCTATTAATCTGTCTATCTATCTGTCTATCTATCTATCTCACTATCTCTCTTCCTTTTGATTTGTATATCTATGTGTCTATATATCTGTGAAAATATCTATCTATATGTATGTCTGTTTATCTATCTATCTAACTATTTGCCAATTAATCAATCAATCTATCTATATATCTATCTATCCCTCTATTTGTATATCTATCTATCTAATTATTTATTTAGTTATTTAACTATATGTATATCAACCTATCTATAAATCAACCCATCTATCTGTCAATCTATTTATCTAACTATCTTTCATGTATCTATCTATCTCTCTCTCTATTTATCTATCTATCTATCTATCTGTTTAACTATATGTCTCTCTATTTGTGTGTTTATCTATCTTTCTAAAAGTCTATATATATATATATATATATATCAATATCTATCAATATTTATATCTATCTGTTTGTCTATTTGTCTATCAATCTATTTGTCTATCTATCATTTTATTTGTTTGTATTCTATCTATTTATTTATCTATTTATCTATCTATCTATCTATATATGTGTCTATATGTCTATCTATCTATCTATGTATCTTTATGTCGATCAATCAATCAATCTATATATCAATCTGTCTATTTGTATGTTTATCAATCTATTTATATGTCAATCTATCTGTCAATCTGTCTGCCTAACTATTAAATTATTTATCCATCTATCTATTTGTTAATCTATATTTCTATCTATCTATTTATCTGTCTATCATTTTATATATCTATCTATCTACCTATCTAATTATCTTTCTTTCTTTCTTTTTATTTATCTATCTATCTATCTATCTAATTATCTATATGTTTGTCTATTTATCTATATGTATTTTTCTCAATTTATACATATGTATATAAATTTATCTATCTACATGTCTATCTATCTATCTAAATATTTGTCTATATATTTATCTATCTATTTATCTATCCATCTATCTATCGATCAATATTTCTCTTTATCTATCTATTTATCTATTTGTTTATCTATCTGTCTATCTTTCTGTCTATCTATACATCTATCTATCTATCTATATATATCTCTCTATCTTTCTATCTATCTACCTTTCTATCTATCAATCTATATGTCTATCTATCTGTCTGTCTGTCTATCTATATGTTAATCTTCTAAGTTCTATCTATTTATCTATTTGTCGATCAATCTATCTATATATCTATGTATCATTTTGTCTATCTTTCTTTCTTTCTATATGTATATCTATCTATCAATCTACTTATCAATCTGAATTTTATCTGAATATCTATTTGTCTATCTATTTTTCAATAAATCTGTCTATCTATCTTTATATTTCTATCTAAATATATATCTATGTATCTATATATATATATGTCTAATAATCTATCGATCTATCTGTCTATCTACTATCTATCAATATGTTTATCTATCTATCTATAAATCTATATATATATATATATATATATATATATATATATATATATGTATGTATATATTTGTCTTTATATCTACATAATAATATGTCGATCTATTTGTCTATCTACTATCTATGTATTTATTTATCTATCTGTGTATAAATTTGTCTATCTAGTTGTCAATTAATATGTCTATCAATATATCTATTAATTGATCTATCAATCTATATATATCTATCTCTCTATCAATTTCATTATCTATCTATCTATCTGTCTATCTCTTTATCTATCTATCAAACTATCTATCTTTTAGTCTATGTTTCTATCTATATATCTGCCTTTCTATCTATCTGTCTACGTACCTATCTTTTTGTCTGTCTATATATTGCCTGTCTTTATGTTTGGCTATCTAATTATTTGTCTATCTATCTATCTATCTGTGTGTGTGTGTGTGTATATATATATATATATATATCTATCTATCTATATATCTAGCTATCTATTTATCTATCTATATATAATATCTATCTATCTATGTATCTATATCTCACACTGTCTATCTTTTTGTCTCTATCAATCTATCTATCTCTCTATCTCTCTATCTATCTATTCGTTTATCTTTCTGTCTAATAATTTGTCGATCTATCTATCTATCTATTTTTTTAATTATCTATCTATAAATATAACTATCTATCTATAAATCATTCAATCAATCTGTCTGTCTTTCTATCTATCTATATGTCTATCTATCTGCCAAAAAATCTATCGATCTATCTTTCTATCTACTATCTATATATTTTTTTATCATTTGATCTATAAATTTATCGATTTATAGATCTATCTATCTACCTGTCAATCAATCTTTGTTTCAATCTATCTATCAATCTGTGTATCAATGTGTCTAGAAATCAAGGTATCTATCTATCTATCAATTTGTCAATCAATCAATCAGTTTATCTATCTATCTATCTAACTATCTATTATTCTATCTTTATATCTGTATATCCTACTTTCTATCAATCTATCTATTTGCTTATCTATCTATTTATATGTATGTCTGTCTCTCTATTTATAAGTCTATCTTTATGTTTGTCTGTCTTTTTTTTATCTTTGTATCTATATATCAATCAATCTATCTAATTTTCTATCTATCTATCTATCTATTTTATCTAACTTCCTGTTTATTTATCTATCTATCTATCTATCTATATATCTGTCTATTTACCTATCTATCTATCTGTCTATCTATCTATCTATTTTCTATCTATCTTTCTATTATCTATATTTATATCTATTTGTATATCTATTTGTCTATATATATATATATATATATATATATATATATATATATATATCTATCTATCTATTTATCTGTCATCTATCTATTTATCTATTTATTTATCTATCTATCAATCTAACAATTTATATACCTATATATCTATCTATCTATATATCTATCTGTCTATCTATCTATCTATCTATCTATCTATTTGTTTGTCATCTTTCTAACTATCTATATATTTATCTATCTATCATTTTAACAATCTATCTACCTATCAATATATCTGTCTATCTATCTTTCTATCTATTTGTCTATCTTTTAACTATGTATCTATTTGCCTATCTATTTTTATATCATTATGTCTATCATCTATCTATCTGTATATTTGTTTTACTATCTATCGATCTATCTATCTATATTTCTATGTATCTTTTATCTATCTATCTATCTATCAATCAATCTATCTATATGTCTATATATCTGCATATATATATATATATATCTCTATTTATCTATCTATCTATCTATTCATCTATGTGGGTCAATCTATCTTTTATCAAGCTATCTATCTTTTTGCCTATCTATCTATCGATTTATTTTTCTGTGTCTATGTCTATCTATCAATCTACTATCTATATGTTTATCTTTCAATCTTTCTAAATATATAAATATATATGTATCTTTTTATGTATATCTATGTGTATATCTATTTGTCTATTTATCTATCTAACTATTTGTCTATCTATCTATCTTTCAATTTATCTGTCAATTTATCTATCTATTTACTTTTGTGTATATCTAACTATATATCTATCATTTTGTCTTTCTATCTATCTATCTATCCATCTATCTCTCTATCCTCCTATCTATTAAAAAATCTATCTGTCTATTTATGTATCTATATAACTATCTATTTATCAACATGTCTATCAATCTATCTATCTATCTAACTTTCTATTTGTCTCTCTATCTGTCTAACTATGCGGTTATATATTTGTTTATCTATCTATCTATCTATCTAACTATCTGTGTATATATCTATTTGTCTATCAATCTATAAATCTATCATTATATCTATCTATATATCTAACTATATATCTATCTATCTGTATATCAATCTGCCTTTTTATCTATCTATCTATCTATCTGTCTATCTATCTGTCTATCTATCTATCTATCTATCTATCTGTCTATATATCTATCTATCTATATGCTTGTCTATCGATTTATCATATACATGTGAATCAATTAATTAATTTTTTTTTCTTTCTATATATCTATCTATATGTCTATCTATTTGTTTATCTATTTCTCGCTCTATCTGTCTATCTATCTATCTATATATCTATTTAAAAGTCTATCTATTTATTTTAATATCTATTTATCAATCAATATATCAATCTATCTATCTATTAATCTATCTATCTATATATATATCTATCTATATATCTTTAAATCTCTATCTATGTATCTGTCTAATAATCTATCTATCTATCTAACTATATATCACTATGTCTATCTATCTGTTTTTCTATATATCTATTTATCTATCTTTCTATCTATATATATATCTATCTCTCTATCATTGTATATCTATTTAACTATCTATCTAACAATCTATCCATCCATCTATCAATATGTCTATAAATCTCTTTATTAATATATCTATTTATTTATCTATCAATCATTATATCATATTGTCAATCATTGTATGTAGCTATTTGTATATCTATCTTTCTATCTATCTATTTCATTATCAATCTATATATCTATTTGTCTATCTATCTATCCTTATATATATATATCTATCTCTCTCTATATTTATCTATCTATTTATTTTATATCTATCTATCTATATGTTTAATTTTTAGTCTATCTAATATTATATAAATCTATCAAGCAATATGTCAATCAATCTATCTAAAAATCTATCTATCTAAAAATCTATTTATTAATATCTCTATCAAACTATCTATATATCTACCTATCTACTATGTGTCTATCTGTTTGTCTATCTATAAGTTTGTCAGTCATTCAGTTAGTCTGTCTATTTGTCTATCTATTAAACTACTGCCTAACTATTTTCCTTTCTATCTGACTCACTAACTAACTATATGCCTTTCTAACTGTCTATCTATTTTTCAATTTGTTTGTCTATTTATTTGTCTATTTGTCTGTCTGTCTATCTATCTATCTATCTATATATCTATCGGTCTATCTATCTTGTTATCTTTCAGTCTGTCTATTTATATATCGATCAATTTATCTATCTATCTATCTATATGTTTATCAATCTTTATATATATTTATCTACCTATATGTCTATATAAATAGATAGATACACAAATAGACATAAAAATTGATAGATATATTGATTGATAGATCAACAGATATACTGATAGCTAGATAGCAAGATAGACTTGTAGATAGATAGACAAATAGACATATCGACAAATAGACAAAAAGATAGATCGAAAGATAGACAGATATAAAGATAGATAGATAGACATATTAACAGATGCATAGATAGATACATAGATAGATAGTTTGATAGATAGATAACTAGATTTGTACATAGATAGACAGACAGATAGACATGTAGAATGATATATAGATAGAAAGAAAGTCAGATAGATAGATATATAGATAGATAGCCAGATAGAAAGATTGATAGATAGAAATATAGAAAGATAGACAAATAGATAGACAGGTTGATAGATAGATAAAAAATTGATAGACAAATTGATAGATCGATAAATAGATAAATTGTTAAATAGATAAAAAGATAGATAGTTAGATGGATAGATATATAGAATGATATATAAAGTGATAGTTAGAGATATGGATATATTATTAGAATAATAAATAATATTTTATAGATAGATAGATAGATGGATAGATGGATGGATAGATTGATAGATATATGGATAGATAGATAGATATATAGATTTAAAAATTGATTGATTGATTGATATATACATAGACAGATAAATACTTTATTGTATTTATATATAGATAGATATATAAATAGATATGTAAGTAGATAGATAAATAAATAGATAAAGAGAGATAAATAAATAAATAAATATATATATATGTGTGTGTGTGTGTGTGTGTGTGTAGAGTAAGATAGTTAGATAAACAAATAGATAGATAGATAGATAGAGATATATATAGATAGATAGATAGATTGATTGATTGATAGATAGAATGACAAATATATAGATTAATAAATAGACATATAGATAAGTATATAGATTGATAGTTGATAGATAGAAAGATAGAAATATTGAAAATAGATAGATAGATAGATATATATATATATATATATAAAGATACAAAGATATATAAATAGATAGATAGATAGAAAGATTATAATATGGATATATAGACTGATAGATAGATTGATAAATAGACAGATAGATCAATATATAGATAGAAAATGAAATAAATAAATAAATATATATATATATATATAGAAAAATAGTCAAATAGTCAGCTAGACAAATAAATAGAATGACAATTGATAGATATATAGATAGACATATAAAAAATTGGAAAATAGAAAGATAGATAGATAGACAGACAGATAAAGAGATAGACAGATAGACTGATAGATAGATATATAGAAAAATAGATAGAAAGATTGATAGATAGAGAGATAAATAGATTGATTAATAGATTCGTAGATATATATATATATATATATATAGATAGATAGTAGATAGATATGTAGTAGATATATAGATAGATATAAAGATTCAAAGATAGATAGATAGATAGATAGAAAGGTTGATTGATATATAGATAAATAAATAAATAAATAGATAAATAGATAAATTAATAATTAGATAAATAAATAGATATATAGATACAAAAATATATATTTAGATAACTAGATAGACAAACATATAGATAGATAGATAGATAAATAAATAAATAGGGAGGTAGATAGGTTGATAGGAAGATAAATAGATACGTAGAATGATAAATAGATAAAAATTTAGATAGATAGATAAATAGTTAGATAGATAGATTAATTGATAGAAGATGGATAGATAGATGGATAGATAACTGATAGATAGATAGATAAATATATAGATTGATAGATATATCGAGAGATAGATATATAGATAGATAGAAAGATAAATAAAAAAAAGATAGAAAGAAAGAAAGAAAGAAAGATATATATATATATATATATATATTAATAGATATATAGGTAGATAGTTAGTCAGATATACAGATAGATAGATAAATATAGAAAGATAGATAGATACACACATAGATAGATAGACAAATTGATAGATACATAGATAGATAGAAAGTCAAATAGATAAATAGCCATATACACAAAAAGATAAATAGTTAGACAAATCGACAGGTAGAGACAGAGACAAATAGTAAAATAAACAAATAGACACGTAGACATATAAATAGATAGATATATAGAGCAACACACAAACTAATAGATAGACAGATAGATATATAGATAGATAGATAGATAGATAAATAAATAGACACATGGATAGATAGATAGATAGATATATAGAGAATTATTTCAATAGAAAGAGTGATAAAATGATTGATTGAAAGATAGATTAACAAATATAAATATAGTTAGATAGATAGCTTGTTAGATAGATATATAATTTGATTGATTGATTGATCAATAGATTATTAGAGAGACAATTAGATTGATAGATTGATTGATTGACTGATTTATGTATATGTAGATAGACAATTAGATAAAGAAATATATAGATAGATATATAAATTGACAAATAGATAGAAAGAGAGACATATAGATAGATAGATAGATAAATAGATACATTTTTATTAAAGTAGATTGGTTGATTTATTGATAGATAGAGAGAGAGAGAGAGAGAGATATATATATATATATATATATATATATATATATATATATATATAGAATGATAGAAATATACATAGATAAATAGATAGATAGATAGATAGATAGATAGAAAATTGATAGATATAGTAATAAATAGATAGATAATTATATAGATTACTCGATAGATAATTAGATAGACAGTTAGATAGATAGATTTATTGATTGATAAATAGATAGATAAATAGATAGACAAATATATAGATAGATAGATAGAAAGATAAATAGATAGACAGATAGATATATAATTTTATAAATAAAAAGTTAGACAGATAGATATATAGATAGATATATAATTTTATAAATAAAAATATATACAAATAGATAATTAGATAGATATATAAATAAATAAAAAGATATATAGATATATAAAATGATAGATAATTAAATAGATATACATATAGAAAGGTAGAATGATAAACTTATAGATAGACCGATAGATAGATTGATACATAGATATATAAATAAATATTTAGATATATAGACAACTTGATAGATATATATATATAACTAGTTAGACATATAAACAAATAGATATAAAAATAGATTGATAGAAAGATAGATAGATTAGTAGATAGATAGATACATATATATATATATATAGATACATACATACATACATACATATATATATATATATATATATATTAATATACATATTCATTGATAGATAAACAAATACAAAGATATATAATTAGATAGATAAATATAGAGAGAGATAGAGTTAGATAAATAATTAGACAGACAGATATATAGATAGATAAATTGATAGATTGATTTTTAGATAGATAGATAGATAGATGGATTGATTGATTAATATATATAATTAGATAAATGGATAAATAGTTAGATAGATCGATAAATATATAGATATATAGACAACTAGATTGATAGACATATAGACATATAAATATGAAGAAAGATTTATTGAAAGATAGATAAATAGATTGATATACAAAAAGATAGATAGATCGATATACAAAAAGATAGATAGATCGATAGATAGATATATAAATAAATTGATAAATAGATAGATAGATATATACATTGATAAATAGATAGATAGATAGATAGATAGACAAGAAGTTACACAGATAGATTAATATATAGATAGATAATTACATAGACAGATAGACAAATAGATATATAGATATATAGACATCTAGATAGAAATTCATTGAGATAGATAGATAAATAGACATATAGATAGATAGATAGATTGGTCTATAGGTTGATAGGTTGAAAGATAGTTATGAAGATAGGAATATATATATATATATATATATATATTGCAAGATAGATAGATAGATAGACATACAGATGGATATATAGATATACAGATTGATAGATAAATAGATAGATAAATAATTAGTTAAATAGATTAATTGATAGATAGTTAGAAAGATAGATATATAAATATATAGATATATATATATATATATATAGATATATAGATAGATAGATAGGTATATAGATAGTAAATAGATAAATAGATAGATATATAAAAATATAGATGGATAGACATATATATAGTTAGATAGATAGCTATAAAGAAAGAAAGAAAGATAGATAGATAGATAGTTAGTTAGATAGAACATAGATAAATAGATAGATACATACATACATAGATATAGATGACTAGATAGACACACATATAGACAGATAGACACAGAGAAATAGATAGATATATATATATGTTGATTGGTAGATAGGTAGATAGATATATAGGTAGAAAGATGCATAGATAAATAGATATATAGATAGGTAAATAGATAGAAAGATATACAAATAAATGGATACAGACATAGATAGATAGGTAGATAGTAACGTAGATATATAAATAGATGGATGGATAGATAGACTAATAGATATATATATATATAAATAGATTGAAGGATATATAAATAGAAAGATAGATAGGTAGATAGATGGATGGATTGATTGATAATTAGATATATAGATTGACCTATATATAGATAAAAACATATTTTGATAGATACTAAATAGATATATAGAGAAATAGTTAGAGAAATGAATTGGTAGGTATATATATAGATAGATAAATATATACATAGGCAGATATATATATAAATAGATAAATAAATAGATAAGATTAAGATAGATATATTGAAATATAGATGGCCAGATAAACAGATAGATAGATATATAGATGGTAAGATAGTTAAATTAATAGATATAAATATACATTGATAAATATATAGATAGATAGACAGAAAGATGCATATATAGATAGATATATAGATAGATAATTACATAGACAAACAAACAGACAGATAGATAAATATATAGATATATAGACATCTAGAAAAAAATGTCAATAGAGATAGAAAGACAAATAATATATAAATAGGTCGGTCAATAGGTAGATAGGAAGAAAGATAGTTTTGAACACATATATATATATATATATATATATATATATAGGTAAATAGATAGATAGCTAGATAGATAGATAAATAGGAAGCCAGATAAATAGATAGATAGACATACACATCGATAGATAAATTGACAGACTTATAGATAAATAGATTAATAGATACATAGATAATTAGTCAGTTAAATTAATTGATATATATTTAGAAAATAGATATATAAATAGATAGATATAAAGATAGATAGATTGTTAGGTATATAGATAGTAGATAGATAAATATAAATATATAGATATATAAGAAATATAGATGGATAAACAGAAATATAGTTAGATAGATAGATAGATAGAAATAAATAAATAAAGAAAGATAGATAGATAGTTAGTTAGATAGAACATAGATAGATAGATAGATATATATATATATATATATATATATATATATATATATATGTAGAAAGATGACTAGATAGACACACATATAGACAGATAAACACATTGAGATATAGATAGATAGATATGTAGATAGGTAGATAGATTTATAAGTAGAAAGATACATAGATAGTTTGATAGATAGATAGGTAAATAGATAGATAGATTGAAAAATATATAGATAGATACACAGATAATAGGTAGATAGATAGGTAGATAGATAGATAGATGGATAGATAGAAAGGCTAATAGATAGATAAATAAATAGATTGAAGGATAGATAAATAGAATGATAGATAGATAGAAACATAGATAGATAGATAGATAGATGGATGAAGAATTAGATATATAGATAGAAACTAAATAGATAGATACTAAATAGATATATAGAGAAATAGATATAAAAATAAATTGGTAGGTAGATATATAGATTGATAAATATATACATAGATAGAGATAAATATATATATAGATAATTAGATAGATATATTGATATATTGATATATAGATAGGTAGATAGACAGACAGATAGATAGATAGATAGAGACAAATAAATAGATAGTAAGATAGATAAATAGATAGATACATATATAAATAGATAGGAAATTAGAGAGATAAATAGCTAGATTGATAAATAGATAGAAATAAAGAAAGATAAAAAAATGATAGATAGATAGATTAACAACTAGATAGACAAATATATAGATAGATAGATATATAGATAGCTAGATAAGCAGGCCGACATTTAGATTGATAGATATATAAAAAGATAGATAGATAAATATATAGATAGAAATTTTAATATATAGATAGATAAATAGATAGATTGATAGATAGATAGAGAGACAAAGAGATAGTTATATAGATAGATAGACAAATAGAAAAATAGTCAAATAGACAATTAGATAAATAGACAGATAGATAATTAGATAGATAGATAGATAATTAGATAGAAAGATATATATTTATTTAGATATATAGATAAATAGATTGATAGATACATAGAAAAATAGATAAATAGATAGATATATAGATAGATAGACAACTAGATAGACATATATATATATAGGTAGATAAATAGATAGATAGTTTGATAGAAATATAGATACATAGATATATAGATAGATAAATAGAAACATAGATAGATAGATATAAAATAGATCGATAGATAAGTAGATAAATAGTTAGATATATAGATTAATATATATATATATATATATATATATAGATTGATAGATATATAGATATATAAAATGATTGATAGATCGATACATAGATACATAGATAGATATCCAGAAAGACCATTAGATAGATAAATAGATAGATAGATAGATAGATAAATAAATACATAAATAAATAGATTGATACAAAGACAAACATATAGATAGATAGATAGATAAACATATTGCTAGACATACATACATATAGTTAGATATACAAATAGATAGATAGATTGATAGATATCCAGATATATAGATAAATAGATAGATACACAAATAAATAGATTGATAGATACACAGATAGATAGATAGATAGATAGTAGATTTCAAATAGATTGATAGATAGATCTATATTAACAAAAATATATAGGTAGGCAGATAGATATACAGATAGAGAGACAAATAGACAGATAGACAGATAGACACATAGATATAAAGTAAAAAGATAGATAGTTAGAGAGATATAAAGATAGATAGATATATAGATAGATAGATCGATCGATAGATATATAGACAGAGAGACAGAGAGAAATAGATAGATAAACAGATAGATAGATCGATAGACTAATATATAGTTAGAAATATATATAGTTAGACAAATAGACAAACTGAAAATAAACTAATAGATACAGATTGATAGATAGTTAGATAGAAAGATAAACAGCTATACTAGTAGATAGTTATATAGTTATTTAGATAGATAGATAGATAGATAGTTATACTATTAGACAAATAGATTTATAGATAGATAGTAAGATAGATAGATAAACAAATATAATATAGAAACATAGTATAATAGATAGATGCACAAATAATGAGATATACACATAGATATATGGGTAGATAGATAGACAGATATATAGATAGATAGATAGATAGTCATATAGACAGATAAATAGAATGATTGAAAGAAAGATTGCTAGATATATAGATATTTAAATTTTTAGATATATAGAATGATTGAAATATAGATATATAGATAGATAGATAGACAAATAGATAGATAGATAGATATAGAGATAGATAGACATACATATAGACTGATAGATTGGTCCATAATTAGATAGTTTGATTAATAGCTAGATATATAATTAGATAGATAGAAAGATAGATAGATTAATATATATATATATATATATATATATATATATATATATATATATATATATATATATATACACAACTAGATATAAAGACATATATAGATATAGACACATAGATAGATATACAGATAGACAAATAGATATATTGATATATATATATATAATTAGATAGACAAATTTATAGATAGATTAACTCATAGATTGACATATAGATAGTTAGATAGATTGATAGATTGATAGATATAAAGATAGATTAAAAGATAAACAAACAGGCACATTGATAGATAGATAGATAGATAGATTCAAAGATAGATAGGTAGATAGATATATAGATTGATTGATTGATTGATAAATAGTTAGATAGATTGATAAATAGATAATCATATAGATTGATACTTATATAGATATATAGTTAGATAGATAGATAGATAGAGAGCTAAATATATAGATAAATAGATAAGTAGTCAGATAGACAGATAAACATATAATTAATTAAATAAAGAGTTAGATTGATTGATTGATAAATAGATAGAAAGAAAGATAAAAAGAAAGAAAGGTTGATAGATAGATAGATTGATAAATAAATAAATAGATAGCTAGATAGTTATATAGATATATATACAACTAGTTAGACAGCCATATTGATTGAAAGATAGATAGATAGATTAACTGTCAAATATATAAATAGATCGATAGATTGATATATATTTAGATAGATAGAAAATTTAGCTATTTAAATAATCCCTAGCTAATTAGCCATGGATTAGCTAAGGGCAAGAGTTGTTTGATTTTACTTTGAAAAACAAATTTTCAATGGATTAGAGATTGAAGTTTTCGATTGAAAATTGTCTCTAGCTACTATTATCGTAAATTTTGATGCAAAGAATGGCTGGCATTTTTGGAATGACATTAGAAATGGATTTTCCCTAGCTAATTAGTTCAAAACAAAATCACTAGCTAAATAATATTCTGAAATTTTTTTTACGATTAATTTAATTGCATGTGATTATTTCTTAAATGATAATAGTTACAAAATATATGCATTTAGTTAGTGATGTTTCCCTATCTATTTGGGCTAGAGATAATTTTTGTCACTAATTTTTTAATGATTTAATTTTTTTTATATTTTTTGTTTTTATATTTTAAATAATTTTGTATTTTAAAAGTATGTCTTGGTCTATGTATGAGCGATCCTTTAAAGATACATTTTCCTCATATAATTATAAAAATAGGATATTTAAAAAAAATAATTTCAGAAATATATAAATATGAATAAAGAATTATATTAATAAAGACTAGAATAATTATTTTTATGATTATAAAATTTTAAAAAAAGTATACAAATTATTTTTCTGAAATATTGAATTTTGATATTTAAATATTTGTATTAATGAAACATTAAATAATTAATTGTTTTATTATAATCATTTTTAAAGATATTTTAATTAATAAATGAACATACATAAAAATTACTACTAATAAAAATCTAAAATAATTAATTGTATGATTAAATAAAAAAATTTATATAAATTTCTTAATTAACGAATAAACAAGTAAATATTTAAATTATTTAGAGAAAAAATATATATTTTTATAATTATTGGAATCTTTTAAAAAAAATATTTATAAAAAAATTTGAAATTTTTTAATTATAAAAAAATTTCAAAAAATTTAAAAGAAAATAAATTGATATTTAAAGATAAATACATATATGTTTTAATTACATCAAAATATTTTCGATGATTTAAAAAATAAATATCTTAGTGTTATTATTAAAAGAATACTAAGTATTTTTTTAGGATTTCAAAAGAGTTATTTAAAATATTACTAATGAAATTTTTTGTCCTAAAAATACTTAAAATTATTTTTAGCCCTATAAATACTTTTGAAAAGTAATATCAAACTAAGCCTAAGTTTATTTGAATTCAATTTTTATTTTTTATCCCTAAAAAATTTATAAGAATTAATCAATCGAGTAAGATCTTTTCTATTAACTTATAATATATAATGTTTATTTCAATAATAAATATAACTTTTTTTATTGATTTTCTCACTTTAAGTAATTTTTGGAATTTTATAAATTATAAATTATATCAAATAATATGAAATTTTATGCCTTTATAATTATTTCATATTATATTGATAATAATTTATTTGAATTCTTAAAAATTTATAACCATAATATATATATATATATATGAAATACTTTATTATAATATAATATTATTTTATTTATTTATGAAATAATATCATTTATGTTTAAATAAAAATCTATTTCATTTTTTATTTAAATTATTTAAACTATTTATTTTTTATAATTTTAGTTTACTTTTATAAATTTGCCTTTTTTTTCTATATATTTACATTTCAATTTTTATTTATAGTTTCCGTGATAAAAAACACTAAGTCATTCGAGCACTCAAAACATTTTTTCTATCTTTCAAAGAGGAAGAGAGGAGAAGCGAAACGGGATTACGGGAGCAACCAACAAATTCAACCTCTTCTTGTTACCAGGTAAGATTATCATTTAACTTCTCCTTCATAATATTATATACATTTCTCTCTCTCTCTCTCAATTTGATTAACACTAGTGGAGTTTGATTTATACAGAATATGTTGTTTTAATTTTTTTTTTATTTTCTCCCAATTTTTTTCTTCTTTCTTCTATTTTCACTTCATTTATATGATTTTGACTCTCCCCCATTAATGAAACATCAAATGGTTAGTGTAAACTTTGTTCTTTTACTATTTAATTTTTTAGGGATTTATGGATTTCAAATACTAAATGTATGCATATTGTTTTCTGCTTCTGTAACTTAAAAAAAATTATGCTTAATGTTTTTTGCTTCTGTACCTTAAGAAAAAACAAACTCAATGTTTATGGATTCTATTTTGATTGTCTCCAATAATATTATAAACATGTAACATTATATATAAACTTTTATACATTTATATAATCGTATGATATTATATATAAATGTTTATACTTTAATATATATAAACATATTATATTCTATATAAACATTGATATGTTTATATAAATATATAATGTTATATATAAATATTTATAAATATGTATAAAATGTATATAACATAAATATTTATATAACATATATAAATATTTACATAAAACTATCAATTTATATAATTTTTTATATAACATTTATATAACATATAAAATGTTATACATATTTATAAACATTTATATAACATATAAATTTTTATATAAAATATATAATATTTATAATGTTTATATAAATGTGATATATATACTATATAATATTTATAAAAGTGTTACATATATAAATTTATATATATGTAACATTTATAAAAATATTTTAAACATGAGAATATATCTAAACACTCGTATATTTATATAATCTTATTCCATTATATATAAAAGTTTATACTTTAATATAAATGTGCAACTAAGATAATAGTGAAATGCAATATGATGCTTGTGTGCATACAAAAGATATTATCTCTATAATGTGTATATCATATGAAGAAATGATAAATCATAGAGGGATATTTTTATGTAAATATACAAGTTGATAATCTTTTGTTATAGTAATATACAAGTTCAAATTTGGTTATTTTTGTCTTTTTTTTATTAATGCATTTAGGTGTCATCTTATTTTAATGAATTATATTTTTAAGTAATTAAATTTTAATTTTATTTGTTTGAATAATGTTAAATTATAATTTTTTTATGGTCAAATATTTTATTAGTTGTTTGAATATTATTGATATGTCACTTATTCATTATTTACTTTGTTATTTATTTTTTTTAATTGAGATGATTTATTATACATTTATATAATTTATCAATACTTATATGAAATAATATTTTATACAAATTTCTTTAACTATTAACCATAAATATATTTATTTATGAAACAATACAATTTATGGTTTAATATAAAATAATTTCGTTTCTAATTTTTTTTGTATGTGACCCATCTCTCCCCCCGTATTGCCATCTCTACGTATCAAACAAATAACATTTCTCTCTCTCTCTCTTTCTCTCTCTCTCTGTGTTTTATTTGTTTATTTTCATTAATATGTAATGAAAATTAGTAATGAGTTTTGCAAATTTAAAATTGGCAGTGATCAAAATGTTGCTTTTTTGTTGAGTTCTTGTGTGTTAACAATAAATCAAAAGTGTGAAGTTTTTTTCTTTTAATGATTTTTTTTTTATGTTTAGTCGATTTCAAATCAACAAAAAGTGTGCTAGCTCTTAAATTCTAAGAAGAATAGTAAAAGAGGACGATGAAAATACTAACAAGAGGAGAAGAAAAGTAGGGTACTGTAATTTTTAAAATTCAAAGAAGAGCAAGATACCATACATTCTCTAAGCAAACTAGCCATGCATAGTGTCTTATTTTGTGTATACATTTATAATAAGTTATTATTCCATCATTATATAATGTTCACATGAGTAATATGATAGATAATTTGATTAGTAATAGAGTAACCATTAATTTTTTTTAAAAAATGTGCATATAGTATATATATCCAAAGTAGTAGATGTGTGATGCATGTGAAGTTGTTTATTTAGTGCAGTCTATGTTTACTTTACATCCACATTTTTTTTCTTTACAATGAAACATGTGTACTAATATACTTATTTACAAAAATAAATTTCCAATTTTTTTGTAACACATACAAAAAATAAAAAATGTTAAAAAAAATATTGTACACCTAAATAAAAACAAAAAAATCAAACAAGATGAAACACGTCATTTAATAATAATTTTCACCAATTTGACTATGATAACTTGATTCTAATATTATTACTAGGAATTAATATATCAAAGTAATGTTTTTAAATTAAAATAGTTTAATGGATCATAAATTCCAATATGAAAAAATATCTTTAATATTAGTGTGATATTTTAGATTTAATGTTATTCTAGTAGTATATTTTTTGATAAATTCAACAATTAGCAATAAAAAATTAATGATAAAAAAAAATCAAAAATTATCATTAATGCATATTATAATACTCTTGATACATGATACTCTTAATATATCATATGTTTTTTTTTGTTTTTATTTTCAGCTATTTTAGATTTAGCTTATGTTAATAAATTTTTTTTGTGCAGATGATTATACTTTTGATATATGAAACACACACACACACACACACACACACACACACACACACACATGTATGTATAGTTTTTTGTTTGTATTTATGTGTATCATTTTAATTTTATTCTTTATATATTTGCAACTTTTTGTTTTGGTGTAAAATTATAATATGAGTATATTAAAAGATTTTTTATGTTATTTGCAATTATAGCTATGTAATTGTTTGATGAAATTAATTAACCTATTTAGAAGCTTTTAAAAAAAGTGATGTGACCATTTGGTTGATTTACTCATTAACTATTTGGGCATTGTGAAAAATAGCCCTCTCGGGCTACTCTAGCCCAATTTTAGCCTTTTTTAAAAAATATCTAATCAGGAAAAATATAAGTGATGGCCATATCTATAATTTTTGCTAAATTAATAACTTCCCATCCTTCGTATTGATTAGGTATTAATTGATGTATATGTAAGTTTTCTTTACCAAACCATCTTTTAATTGTAGTTTTACCCAAATTATGTTAATGTTAATATCTATAATAGTTTATATCTCTAATCAATCCATATTTGTAATGCTAGAAATCTATAATTATAACTTTGTTCACATCTATATTTTCTAGTTGAATACTTTGTTTGATATATTTTATAGTCCAAATATGTTTTTGTTCATGTTTTATTTCTTCATTAATTAATTTTACAAGAGTTATTGGAATTGGATCTTCATTCCATTAATTTTTTTTTTCCTATTTATTTTAATATTCAAAGATTGAGTTGAATTACAATAGAGGTCTTTGATCTTCATTGAGAAATGAGAAGCTTACTACTTTAAACATTCAATTTCTTTCTTTTTTTTGCTTCCCTTTCTTGTCCTTTCACATGGTTTGCTCCCTTTATCTAGCAATAGCATGATATCTTTTAATCTTTAGCGTGCTAAAATATGCTATGTTTCTTCATGTATATTCTGCAAATGCATTACCTAGATATTCATGATAAATTATATTTGCATATTCATCTATAAGTTATTTTATCTAATTATTAGTATAATTTGAAGTCATTGTATGTTTCATTTAGAATTATTATTGAGTATTATTCTTTGCAAATATAACAAGAAAAAATAAGTTCAGATCATTTGTGATTGTACAAATGGTTTAAACATGGAATTTTGAATAAAGATTTTTTGAGTGGGTTAGAAACTTTCTTCAACATTGCATGTCGTCAATCAAGATAGATGGATGGAGATAAAATTAAGTGTCCATGTAATAACTACAAGTATCAGAATATGACTTTTCATTATGTAACCACTATTAGATACCATGTGGCTAAATATGACTTTGTACCAAATTATTTTGATTAGATTTATCTTGAGGACGAACAGAGGCTTTGAACATTGACAAAAATGAGGGTACTTAATCGTATGTATGTAATTAAGAAACATCAAAAACATATCATAGAATGGTCATGGAAGATGATGGTGATTACTTCAATATGGATTACATGGATGAACCACCTAATCCTGAATCTCAAAAATTTTATGATATGCTTAAAGCTGTAGATAATGAGTTGTGGCCTAGTTGTAAAACATATTTGTAATTGTCACTTGTGGCTGGACTTACATGCTTGAAGTCAGAAAATCATATGTCTAAGAAATTATTTGATCAGGTGACAGAACTGATTAATGAGATTGTTCTGGATAATAATTTGGTCACTAATAACTTTTACAGCACTAAGAAGTTACTATGAGGTATCGTTCTACTAGTGGAAAAAATTAATTATTGTTTAAATGGATGTATGTTATATTGGGGTGGTGATAGTGATTTAATTAAATGTTAGTTTTGTGATCATCATCGATTTAAAAAGGCACCTCTCGTGTAGTAGATATTTGACAAAAGATGAAAGTTGCATTTAAGAAGATATATTACTTTTCTTAAATTCCTTGATTATAAAGACTATATGCATCATATGCTACAACACATGATAAGAGGTGGCATTCTGAGCATGAGTTTGAAGAAGGGGTGATGCGTCATCCATCAGATTCACTTTCATAGAAGCATTTTAATCATATATATCAAGATTTTGCATTTGAAAGTCGAAATGTGAGATTGGGTCTCTACATTGATGGTTTTCAGCCATTTGGCCAATCTGGACAATAGTATTCAACATGGCCAATGAAAGTGACACCTTATAATTTTCCTTCATGGTTGTTTATGAAGGATCAATATATGTTTATGTCAATATTGGTTCCAGAAACAAAAAATCTAAAAGACATGTTGGATGTTTTCTTATAGCCTTTTATAGTAGAGTTAAATCTTTTTGTGAGATGTTGGTATGAATACATATGACATCTCAAAGAAGAACAATTTTTTTATGCAGGTGACCCTTATGTATATGGTAAGTGATTTTTCTGCATATTCATTGTTCTCTAGTAGGAGTACTGTAGTACAATTTGTATGCCCGTATTTCATGAAAAAGTGTGATGCATTTACCATCACATTCAGTGGCAAACATTCATGGTTTGATAACCATCATAAGTTTCTACCTACAAATCATCCATTCCACAAAAATAGAACTGTATTTCAAAAAAACAAATAGTCATGACAGTTGCACTAGTTATTCATCCCACGAGATGATATCTTGATAGAGATTCAAAGTTTGGGTCTGAAGAAGGTAACTGAAATGGATGCTATTGGAACTAATTGGCCAATATGCAAAATATTTGGCTGGAGAAAACACCGAATTTTTTGGGACTTGCCCTATTGGAAGTCCAATTTAATTTATCCTAACTTGGATATAATGCCTATCAAAAAAATGTATTTTCCAATGTTTTAAACACTATCATTAATGTAGACAGAAAAATAAAAGATACTTTAAAATCAAGACAAGAGTTGAATGATTACTATCTGCATCCTAAATTGTAATAGAATGAGGCTATAAGAAAATACTGTAAAGCTTTTTACACACTTGATAAGAAGGCAAGACATACATTGTGTGAATGAGTTAAAAATTTGAAGTTCTCTGATGGATATGTATCAAATATGCGTAGATGTGTGGATATGAAGAATCTTATGTTATTTGGAATGAAAAGTCATGACTGTCATGTATTTATGTAAAGATTAATACCAATTTCTTTGTGTGAAATACTTCCCCTAAGTGTTTGGAAGGTTCGTACATAACTTAGTTTGTTCTTAAAACATCTAACTACAACCACAATCAAAATAGATGACATGGTGAGACTGGAGAATGACATTCCTTTCATTCTTTGTAAGCTTGAATGGATATTCCCACTAAGCTTGTATGACTCAATGGAGCATTTACCAGTCTATTTGGCATATGAAGCAAGGATAGCCGGCCTAGTGAAATATAGGTGGATGTATCCTTTTGAAAGGTAAATAAATATAAGTAGCTATGTTTTATTATTTGAAGCATAAATTAAAATTGTTATTTGATTAAATTGAAACCTAACATAATTGTTGTAGGTATCTTCGTAAGTTGAAATTGAATATTAGAAACAAAGCAACAGTTGAAGGTTCAATTCGTAATGCATATTTAATAGAAGAAGCATCATCTTTTTGTTCTTATTATTTTGAGAATCATGTCAATACAAAGAATAGAAATGTGCATCGGAATGATGAAGGTTGTGTGTTGGTAGAATATGAATCTGTAGACAAGTTATCTATTTTCAAACAACCTGGAAGAGCATTTGGAAAAGAAAAGAAAGGATGTATGATATATGAAGAGTACAATGCAACCCAGAGCTATGTTTTATTTAATTGTGAAGAGGTTTAACCATTTATTGAGTATGCATAGCCAAAATTGTCGAAGGTTTAATCATTATTCAATTTTGTCCCGAATAAGAATAATTAAAATTTGAAATCCATTATTCACCCTCTATTTGTATTTGTGTAGTGTTTATGTTGAGCAGTTAAAACATAAGCAACCAACCATTTCCAGCTATGAGGTCGATTCTATGCTAGAAATAAAATTTGCGAATTAGTTCAAGAACTATGTGAGAATTCTTAATCTTTACTTTTTTTCATTTTTTGATTTATTAGTATCTTTTAGTATTTAACATAATTTTTGAATTATGCAATAGACAAATGAATCTTCAAATGGAGATTCGAACAAATTCATACAGAATCTAAGTAATGGCTCATTTAGATATGTGACAACCTATCCTAAGTATTTTATCAATAAATATAAATTTCACACAATATGATATGGTTCTTCTAAACAAACTATGAATATTGGTGTATTCATTAAAGGCTCAAGTTATAGTGCAGATGAGATTGATTACTATGGTCAACTCACAAAAATTATTGAGCTGGTGTATCCTGGACTCAAAAATAATATGATTGTATTTTAAAGATGCGAGTGATTTGATCCTACATGAAATTTGGGTACAAAGATTCATTTGGATTATAAGCAAATCGATATTAACCATAAATGCAAATTTAATCAATATGAGCCATGTATTATGGTAGTTCAAGCCACTCAAGTATATTATTATACATATCCGAGTTTATCTCATGATAAGAGTGACTAGTTAGCCATTTGCAAAATTAAAGCTCAATCAAATTTTGAAGTACCAACATCACAACAAAGAAGTGAAAACTTAGCTGTTGAACTAGTATTCCAAAAAGATGACATAAAATAATATCAAGCCTGTGCATGTAGATGAAGATCCATAAAACTTATGTGACTCAAATGGTGGCCTAATATAAATTGAAGATGATTATTTTCTATCTAAAAATAAGTTGGAACTTCTATCAGAATCAGATGAAATGTCAGAAGATTCATTAGAGGATGAGTGTGATCCTGATTATAAAATTGTTATAATTGTATTATAATATTACTGATATTCATTATATCTTTATTATTTGTTCTATGTTTTTATTTTTTGTATAGTAGTTGGTGCCTAAAGGATGTGGATGTGGTGGAGGTGGATGTGGACGTGGATGCAGAAATAGATGAAATTCATCTAGTATTTTACATCCTGTTATATAGTCAGTACCATCTCATACCCACCATATACAGACTTCAATATCACCATCACCATCATTGACACCTTTAATATTACCTTTATCAGATATAAGGCCACCACCCATTGTCCATCTTGCACACACTTTTGATCCATCACCATTTTCTACACCACATCCTACACCAATAGTTCTCCCATTTACAGTACCATCGACATCATCAAATGTTGTGCCTTCCTCTACATTTAGTGATATTTTAGTAATAGAGATTGTGGATTAGATGTATAAAAAATATATAAATATTACTTGAATTAAAAATTATGATGTTCCTATTAGTGGTTTTATTTTTAAATATAGTTATGATTTGCTTATTTTCAACGTTATTTTTTTTTGTTTATAGTTTCATTTTATCTCATAAGTATTCGGCTATAATTACAATATCTTTCAAGAAAATGGTTGATTCTAAAGCATTCTCATGGAAGAAAGTTTTTGAATCAATAAGTGAGTCTAACTTTAATGTCTCTTAGGTAAAAACAAATAAGCAAAAGTATTGAAAATTAATTATCTAATTAGTTAATTATTATGTTGGTTATTATTCAAGCATTAAATAATTATGTCCTTGTTATTAATTTAGTTATTTTATGAATTTTCTATATATAGAATCAGTACACATTGGACCACAAATTTGATGGATAGATAAAGTAATTGGGGGAGAGCAAAGCTACTGAACGGTACTGAAATTTTGTCCATAAATTAAAGATTCTAAAAGATAGGCCTAATTTTATACCCGAGGATGAGTGGCTCAAGTGGCTTAATTATTGGGAGGAGCCAGATGTGAAGAAAAAATCAAAGATAGCTAGTAAAAACCAATGGACTGAGGTAGGCGGTCCAGGTATAGGAATGCCTCGCCACACAAGAGGGTCAAAGTCGAGCATTGAGCACGCTCAAGATTTGGTACAATTTATAAGTTTAAAACATTTATATATTTAGTAGTTGGCCTAATAGTCCAAACAAATAAAATTTGTGCATGGTTTAATTATTTTAGCTAAAATTTTCTAACATTTGTTAATATTTACTTAATAAATATACATACTTTAGGTTGGAGAATTGTGTCGAGTTCCCTATTTTTATGAGATTATTAAGAAGGTGCATGTGAAGAAAGCAGATGGGAAATTTGTTGACAACAAGACTCAGATGATTACTATAAGAATCTGTTATATTAATAAACTTTTAGAATACTACAGTACATTTTAAAAGTTGTGTGGAATGAAAAATATTAGATTTATTTTATGTATATCTAGAATAGTATTTTTTTATTTAATCATAGGAACTCGTGAAGGAATGAGTGATAGCTGCTTCTCAAAGAATTGAGGGTTCTATAAATCTTCAACCAATTGACTATGATCCTATTTATTTGGAGACTATAGGAGGTCAGAAGAAGTAGCAAGTGTTTGATATCAGCTCGAAGGGAGTGGCATTTTATTGTAGTAGTCGTGCTTATTATTCCTATGGCATAGCAATGGTGGATGAAGTAGTTGAATAGCAAGTATTAAAAACAAATGAATGTTTTGAAGTTATGGAGATAGAAATGAAAGAGAAGGATGAGCAGATTACTTAATTTAAGAAAAAAATATAGGAAATGAAAGAAGAGAAAGATGAGCAGATTACTCAGTAGAAGGAAAAAATGAAAGAAATGAAAGAAGTGAATGATGAGATGAAAGAAATTATTTTTTTTGAGCAATAGTAGATGTCCTATATTGAGTCACAGTTAGCAGCCTTGACACAATAGATAGAATTCAGAGTTCCAATAGCAAAACCACGCAGGAGAGGCTTGCACAAATGCACCAGCTAATTATGAGGATGATTTTGTTTTAAATGATGATGAAACTATGTTATGTTTTTATTTTAACCATGAAACATTTGTATAATAATTATTTTTGAACTATTTTTGGTTTTTGTTTATTTTAAAGAATAAGGAATCAAAAAAAAGGGAGGAAGAAGATGAGACAGGTAAAAGTTTTTAAAGGTTAAATATGTTATGGTGAAGTCAATTTGTATGCTGTCTAAATAAATATTTTTGCTTCAGAGCTTCAAATGATGAATCAAAGCTAAGAGAGAAACAAGAGAAGAAGAAAACTTCCGGATTTCTAGTTTCATGTTGCTCTTACATATGCTCTAATAAATTATTTTGGTACAAGTGAAGATGCATTATCTCATTCTAATGTTGTAAAGAAGATGTGAGACTATATAAAAGAAAATAATCTACAGGTTTGCCAACATCCATCATCTTCACCTCTCCCTAATGAGAATCCATGGTGCTATTCTTTAATTTTAATTAATCTTTAAATGCTATAGTTTTTTAAAATAATCCATGAGATAGGCAGAGAATAATATTAGATGATAAGTTGAAAGAGCTAAATTAACACAAGTCTTTCATTGTATTTGTAGTCTCAAAGCTCTTATCTCCTCACTTCATTAAGAAGGAATAGTTAGCAGCTTGCGAGCACATGATTTCTGCCTATGTGTAGCAAAATAAGAGGAGATTTTTTTGTTGGCTAACTAACCTAACCAATGATTCTTTTCTTTCATTAAAAAATGTGTGTTGTCTAATACATTGATCAGTTGGATGTAGGATTATGTTGATAATGGATATAATTTAGTCGAGATAGTCTCACTCCTAGTTGCTCTCAAAGTGCACAATCCATAGTGGATCACAATCCTTTGGGGCAATCACAAAAGTTAGCAGATCACTAAATTTTATGAATTTTTGGACGAGTACCAATAGAAGTATGGTATTGCTAACATCTATAAGTTTTTCACCATTCTATTTGATTATTTTCCCTTGACTTCCTTGGTTGAGTCAAAAATTAGACCCTCTTGTGCTTTTCCTTCACCTCAACTCATGCCATCCTACTTCTGCAGCACATCTCTGACCAATTTAACCAAACGAACAATTTATAGCTTATTGCTCGAGCTCACTAGTTTTTGATTTAACCAATTGTAGTAATGGATAACTACAATTGGGACCATGAACAAAAAGTTTTTGATTTTGATTTTGATTTTGATTTTGATTTTGATTTTTGAAATATATCTGTTGCGAAATGACAGTTTTTGTGGTTGTGTTGATGCTATTTTAGCCTTAAAAATTATGCAGTTTGAGCCTTAAATTTGATGTAGCTTGAGCCTACACCAAGAAGAGGAGAGCATGATGAGACCAGAAGAATGCCAGAAAACTTTTTTTATTGCGAGCCAACACAAATTGGTGTAGCCCACCTCCTATTTGTGGTGCTTGTAGCTGATGTCTGTTTGTTTATTAAGGTGGCCATTTTGATGATGGTGCTGGTTGCTAAACTATAACAACAAGGGTTCATGAAGGATAGGCAAAGCTCCCTTCTTTTTCTACCATTTTGCTCCAATTATTTGCTCAGCTAATTCTTATTTGATTTTACTTCTTTGTATTCTTGTTAAAAAAACAAGTTGATTATTAGTATGTGTATCATTTTATGTATCTATCCAATTGATAACATCATCTCATTTTTCTAGGTTTGAGTTGTTGGATATGGTGAAGAAATATTCATCTTCGTTAGGGAAACATGGGACACACAAGTGTGGTGTCTTGGAATAATAAAAAGATTTAGCTAATGGGGTTGGAGTTGGATGCTTGGAGGCTCTAGCGAGTGTCTTTATCCTTAATGCTGAACAGAAGAACATAGTGTTGGAATCAGACCAGGGAACCCATCTCTGGGAAAAACTGCATGATTCGATTTCTCATTGAATGCTGGTTCACATTTTTGTATTTGTTTCTAAATACTTCTTATAGCTACACTATATTATTTAATTAGTTTTTTGGGTTGTTAATTCTTTTATTAGTTTTCTCACTTGTTATGTTTTTCATAACTATTTCATATATGCAGTAGCATCCCCTGAAAAGAATGAAAATGTATTGGTAATGTTCTTGAAATTGGAAGATAAACTTGTAGTAGATGCTTGAGCTGCTAGATCTGGTCATCAAGCACATCTAGAGATTAAATAATTTTTTCCTTTCACATGTGTTTGCTTTTGTTTTGTGTTTAGAGTGTGCCATTCATTAGTTTATAATATTGTGGCTTTGATTCTTGATTTTAGTGTTGATAATAATGTTGTTGAGGAAGTTCAAAATTATTTTTCTGAGGAGTACTAGATGTAATACAACAACAGATATCCTATATAGAATTAAAGTTAGTGGTATTTACAAAATAGATAGGACACAAAGTTCTAGCAAAGAAACCACATAGAAGAGCCTAGTAAAAATGGTTCTGCTAATGATGAGGATGTTGATTTAGTTTTAAAGGATTATATATCTATGTTATGTTTTTTTAACTATGTAAAAATTGTATCAAAATAATTTCTTAATATAAAAAAATTTAAATATAAAAAATCATTTATAGTATATGTTTTTATTCGATTTAATATCAAAATATTAAAATATGTAATCAGATTTTTGAAAAAATAATTGTCAAAATAGCTTTGGAATGAAAATAGCAAGGGAACTTTTCCTAGCTAATTTAGCTAGGGAATTATCTGTTTATATTTATTTGATATATATTCATTACTATTCTTATTTACGATAAAAATTAGCAAAGGAAAATAATAATTTGCTAGTGAGTTTCCGTTGTTAAACAATTTATAGGGAATTATTTTTCCTCATTAATATTTTGAGATGAGCACTTTAACTTGAGATAATTTCCGTCATTATTCTAATTTAGGGATGGAAAAAACTAATAGAGACAAGAATTTTTTCCCAGCCACCTGGCCTTTTTCTTGTAGTCAGATAGATAGATAGGTAGATAAATAGATATAAAGAAAAATAAATAATATATATATATATATATATATATATATATATATATATATATTTATTTATTTATTTATAGATTTATAGATATATAGATAGATTGATTATTAGATAGTTAGATACATAGGTAAATAGATAGATAGAAAAACAAATAGATAAATAGATATATAGATAGATAAAAAGAATGATAAATAAATTATAGATAGATTTATAGAGATATATATATATATATATATATATATATATATATATATATATATATATACATACATACATACATACATATAGATAGACAGGCAAGCATATAGACATATAGATAGATAGATAGATAAACGAATAGAAAGATAGATCAAATAGATACATAGAATTATAAATAGATAGATAGATACATAGATAGATACATAGATAGATATATATATATAGAAATATAGATGATACATAATAGACAATCAAATAGATAGATAAATAGATATTTAGATAGATAGATAGATAGGAATATAGACACATAGATATAAAGACAAATAGATAGATAGATAAATAGAAAGATAGACAAATAAATAGATTGTTAGAGAGATAGAAAAAAAGAAAAAGTGGAGAATTTAGCGATGGATTAGTGGCAGAAAATTTTCATAAGTTCTGTTCAAGAAATGTTGGGAATTTAGTGATGGATTTAGCGATGGAATATCCCTATTTAATAAAATCCTGAACTTTAGCGACAAAATTTCTCTAGCTATTAAAATCTAGAATTTAGTGATGGATTTAGCTACGGAATATCCCTAACTATTAAAATCCATAATTTAGTGAAGGAGTTAGCGAAAGATTTTTCTTAGCTAATTATATTTGGAATTTAGCTACGAATTTTCTCTAGCTAATTACATCTAAAATTTAGGGACTGATTTCGAGACGGATTTTCCCTAACTAATAAAATCTAGAATATAGCGACAGATTTAGCAACAAAATTTTCCCAGCTAATAAAATCTAAAAGTTAGCAACTAATTTAGCGACGAAATTTCCCTAGCTAATAAAATCTAGAATTTAGCGACAGATTTAGCAATGGAATTTCCCTAGCTATATAAATCCGGAATTTTACGACTGATTTAGCGACAGAATTTTCCTAGCTATTAAAATCTAGAATTTAGTGATGGAGTTAACGATGAAACTCCACTAGCTAATTACATCATGAATTTAGCGATGAATTTTTCTTGCTAATAAAATCCAGAAATTAGCGATGAATTTAGCGACGGAATTTCCCTAGCAAATAGAATTTTTAATAAATAAACAAATTATTATCTGAATTAATTAATAAAGATATTTTAATATTTGTATTTAAACATACATTCGATAATTAATTCTATAATTATAATCATTTTTAAAAATATTTGAAATAATATATGAACATACACAAACATTTGTATTAATAAAAATCTAAAATCATTATTTGTATGATTATACAAAAAATATTTACAAAAAAATCTGAATTAACAAATAAACAAGTAAATATTTATATTATTAAAACTTAAAAAAAAGTTTTATGATTATAATAAATTTTTTAAAAAATTATTACTAAAAGATTTATAATATTTGAATTATAATAAAAAGCATAGTTTTCATTTAATTTAAAATAAAATAAATTGATATTTAAGAATAAATAAATTAATGTTTAAATTACATTCAAAAACTTTTGATGAGTTATAAAATAAATATCTCCTAAGTGCTTATTAAAAGAATACTTCAGGTATTTTTTTTAGGGCTTAAAATAGTTTTTCAAAATATTACTAATGATATTTTTTTTATCTTTAATACATTTAAAATTAGTTGTAGCCCTTTAACACTTTTGAAAATAACTACCAAATGGCCCTAAGTTGATTTTAATTCAAGTTTTATTTTTGCCTCTACTAAAATTTCTAAGAATTAAAGAATTGAGTTAATAATCATAGTATAATAAAAAATAAATAAAAATAATAAAAAATAATAAAAAATAATAAAAAATAATAAAAAATAATAAAACATAATAAAAAATAATACAAAATAATAAAAAATAATAAAAAATAATATTTACTTTAAAATAAAATATGTATTCTTAGAATAATAAATAAATAAATAAATATTAATATTTTAAAATTAATACAAGTTAAACATGATTCCGACATTGTTTGTGCAGTGAGAAAACATGTTAAACAAGTTAAAAATATATATCGATTGACTTTCAAGTGAGAAAATGAATGGAAGCAAAACCCCAATGGTGAAGAGAGCGATGGTTCTTCATGTTCTAAATCTACTATGTCTCCTCTATCTGGCAATGCAGAAAAATTCTTGTTAGAGTTGATTTCTATTGCCTCTGATGTAAGCATTGTTTTGGAATTTTGTTTTTGCGTTCCTTTTCATAATGCTTCCATGATTCAAGTGCTATTTCATGTAAGCACTAGGCAAAATTAGATTTCTTTCTCTCACTAACAAAAATGTTATAGGTGAAGGCGACGATGCCAAGATCGAGATCCATGTTTGCTTCGTGCTTGCTTATGTTGTTCATTAAAATTTATTTTCAATGGATGTTCGTTGAATATAGGTGTGAGTGTAGATTAAATTGAATAAAGAGAGGAGGATTATTTAATTCATGATCATGGCTATGACATGATGAAAAAAGATTTGATCAAGAACTTAGGGATGAATGCCAATCAGGAACTTTAGGTATTCACTGAAAATTTCTCAAAGTTTGTAAATTTTTTATGGATGTTAATGAAGGATAATGGCTAGCAGCATTTGCGGAGAAAATGCAGACTATTGGAGATCTTAATCTGATAATCTAATTTGGAGTTTGATTTTTCTCTATGTATCTTGCTGTAGGTTATGTGGGAGTTGTTAGCGAACATAACAAAGACAAGCAGTAAAACATCTGAGACCATGTATTCATGCAACAAAATTCTTTTGAAAATTGCTCTTCACTTTTTCATGGTTGTATTTTAGTCATGTATGAGAATCCAAGGTAGATAAAGAATTTTCAATCTCTGAGTACACATGGAACGAACCACTTGGAAAGGGAACTAAAAATAGATTGCATCTGAAAGATGAAGCTAGTTAATAGGTTGATGAGAGCTAGTTGATGGTTCGTGCATATCCTTTGTGTTAGTTTCTAATTATCCATTATGAGTATTAACTGTCAACTTTTTGGATTTAAGAACTAGTGAAAAAGTATTCTGAATTCATTAACTTTTTAATTAATTTATGGTCAAGCAAAGATGTTGGTGTAGAGGTTCCTAGAGATGATGACGAGTAAAATGAAGAAGATGATGATGCAGGCATTCAGTTGATAAAAAAAGCTTTTATGTTCATCCGACCATCTTTAATGATAAAGCATGATTTTGTTCTTCCATTACAAAAAGCATTTCTAAGAAGGAATCTGAGTTGGTTAAGGTGGAAGATGATTAGGTGAAGATCATGAAGAGGAAGAGGGGAAAGGGAAATCAAATACAAAAACAATCAAGGAAACCACATACGGGTGGTAGCTTCTAAATGATGTGAAGGCGATTTGACTTAGGATTCTAAGAGGAGGTGACTAAGGAAGAATATACTATCAATCTTTGTAAAGGTAAAGCCCAAGTTTGTTTATAGCATCCATTGTTCTTCACCTCATTCAATTTTTTTTCCAACAAGATTTAAGCGACGAGAAGCCTACGGCATGGAGCCACTTCGGCGTAGAAAGTGACGTAGAGTTCAAAGCACTTCTTTATGTTCCTCCAAAAGCTCCTCATGATCTGTATTGAAAGTTTTTATAATACCAACAAGGCCAATTAGAAGCTATATGTGAGATGGGTATTTATTTCAGATGAGTTTGATGAACTGCTGCCTAAATATCTAATCTTCTTAAAGGTAAGCTTTTTGCAGAGCACTGTTCTCTATTCAAAATTAATGTGGGCATACAATTGGCATGAATTTGTGTGTAGGGGCTTGTTGATTCAAATATGCTGCCGCTCGATGTTTTTTGAGAGATGCTGCAACAACATGGCATACTGAAAATGATCAAGAAGAAGCTAATTTGAAAGGTGGTTGACATGATAAACAAACTTGTAGTGGAGGATCCCTTTGAGAGTGCTAATGATGACGACAACCACACTATTATTGAAAAATTGAAGAAATTCAATCTCTTCCATCTTCAATCTTCATTTTTTTCTACTG
The DNA here is from genome assembly GCA_029783825.1 of Sapria himalayana. Taxonomy (NCBI): domain Eukaryota; kingdom Viridiplantae; phylum Streptophyta; class Magnoliopsida; order Malpighiales; family Rafflesiaceae; genus Sapria; species Sapria himalayana. The sequence goes on from JAREIK010003451.1 coordinate 45,817, forward strand.
TGAACCTACTATGTTGGATTTCACTGAATGCCAGGTACAGCTGTCGACTCATCAAATGGTAATGCAACTAGGAGGAGGCAATATGCAAGGTTTCAAAAAGAATTTGGAAAGTAAATTAAAATTGGCATAATGGAGGATGCTACAAACAATAATCATCTGGCAAAGCTTCTACGATTCGAAAGGTTGGTTAGTATAATATTAATAATATATCAAATAATGGTGTTATTATAAGCATGTTCGTAAAAATCATTAAAAATAATTTTTTAGATGTGATTTTTCATAATATATATATGTCATATAATCAATTTAATAATGAAGATTGACTTAACTAGTTTTCGCCTTAATATAATATATAAAAAATTTATGAAAATATAATAAAATATTTAGAAGATTATGAGAGTTTTATATTCTATGTAAGTAAAATGTCCTAAAAATTCTAAGAGGGTGTTAGGTATTATTGAAATTATATATTTTTTTTGTTGGATTCAAGAATTGCTTACTAATTTGTGATATATGAATACATTAATAATAAAATTAATAAAATAATAATTAATAATTTAGATTGAGTTATAGAAATTTTATTTTTAAAATTTTTTATGATACGATGAACCTGTACTTACTATAATTACTCTTACTAAATATATTATATTTAGGTATATATGCAATATTAATTCTTTTTAATAAATATAGTGAACACTCATTTTTGAAATAATAATTAAGATCGAAAGTAAATATTTAAAATATTAATTTTTTAATTAATAATCTTATTACTTTGCATCTTCTATGAATACTAATGTAAAGAAGAAAGATATAAAAAATATTATTAAATACATATTCATCTGCATTAATTAATTATAAAAATATGAGTAGAATTTATAAATATTTAGATAATTTATTTAAATATTATAAAGATAAGTATAAAATAATTATTTTGAACTTTCAAGTATGAAGATTAATATCATATTTAGAGATAATTTTTTGATTCAATTATTTGAAAGCAAATGTCGAGGATGTTCATTACAATAAATAAATTATTGAAAAACTTAAATATTATGTATTATTATATTTTATTTAAAAGTGATATGAAATATTAATATGTTGAACTTGACATTCTTCATATGAGCGATTGATTTACTATCCTTTCGAGTATCTAGTATAATATCATAATTTTTTTTGTTATGATTATGAATATTATTTGAGATAGACGAATAGTTATTAAATCGAGATTTGAATTAAAAATTGGAATGATCGATTAGTAAATCATGAATCGAATCAAATTGTAAAATAAATTGGTTGTGATTTTTTTACGTTAATTAATTTATAGTTCTTATCATCTGTAATTTTTTTTGGTATTTTAGTTTGTAATTTTAAGATTTTTTGGTATTTTATTATTTTTTTACGTTAAATTCATAATATTATAGGTTTGAGGTATTTTTTTTTCATGTTAATTAATTCTTGATAATTAGTATTAAATTGATTCGTGATTCAGTGATTTAGTTATTAATTAATGCATGCTTTTTATTCTTTTAAAGAGCTAGATTATTTACTCTCTTAATCATGAATTAAATCGTGAATCATATGATTTTGATAACAGTGGATAGAAGAATAACATTATTATCAAATATTTTTAAAATTGTCATGTTTAAAAGATTGAGAATATTTAAGATTGAATTTTAATGATAAAATAAAAGAGTTCAAAGTGGATGTTAAAATATACATATATAATGATCCTAACTAGATGGACTAACCTTATTTTATAATACATTTCTTTAGATTTTTCTTTTTTCAGATTTTTATTTTTAGTTGTGTTTTTTTAATATTATCTTGTAATGATACGTTTGAGCCAGCATGTTGCCTACATTATTTGCGGTAAGTAGTTGTGGTTGCCCTCTGATCCTTCTTATTGTCTGGTGATAGGGCTAGGGCCAGTTGCAATTTGTTTCCCATGACATCGAATCCAGGCTAGTCTGGGTTAGCTATAAGCTAGGCCATGTACTAGATTCTCTCTTGCTTGGTCATGTTAGTTTTACTTGACATGAATCTAATCTGAATGGCTTAGGCAGTCCATCAAGCTTTAATTGCCTACATTTTTTGGTAATGAGTTGTGGTTGACATGGAGCAATGTGTTAACCAAACTTAACAAATTTAGGCCCTGTTGGTCCATTATGATCCAGCTGACAATTCTACCTCAAAGTTTAATATTTTGATAGTATTACTCTTAAAAGTTGGAAATTCAATGTCTGATGAGTCTCTAACCAGAGATATATTATCTTTGGATGAAGATATTTGTCAAGTCACCGAGACATAGTTTTCAACAAATATATGAATCATAAAGATTTATTAGATTATCAATAATATTAAATGTATTTTTATCTAATCATGTCTAACACGTGTAATTTTAAAATTTTATGATATCCAGTGTGTTAATCAATTATCATGTTTAAAAATAAGGGTTATTTTATTGTCAACTTCAAAAATAAGTCAGATGTTATTGTGATTGTGAATGGAAGCCATCTGCTCAATAGGTATTAATAATTGCTAATTTAAAAATGTGTTCCAGTCATTAGTATGTTTCTCCTAGGAGGTGGTGGATGAGATACTTGATTATATGCTATAGATTTAGTTTTGGAAATCATGTCTTAATGCATGCCTATGAAAGACACTTTCAAGCATGCCAATGTGCTATTTTTTAAAATTATTACTGACCCATGCATGTCCAACTTGATCATACCCATGCATGTCCATCAATGGGATAACTTGGGTCATGTTGCGCCATGTGATCTAGCTTGTGTGAACCAAATGGGTGCGACAGTCGACATGACATGACTCTCAAAACTTGCGTGTGCATGTTGAATTTGGTGTGGGTCATGCTTTGTGTTGGGAAAAAATTCTGACTTGATTTGGCATGTGAAACTAACATATCAGTTTTAAAAATAGATCATGGTTTGATTGGGTTGGAATGGTCCAAGTCAAGGCTAGCAGTTAGCTTGTGCTGGCTCAACTAGACTTCACATTGGCTAGCTAGGGTTTGGGTCGTGTCTAGTTAGAGATCACTTTTTCCCAATACTTGGATTGTGCCGGGGTTTGTCATCTCATTCCATCTTATACATCTATTCAATAAAATTTATTGATGTCTTAATGATTGTGTCAAAAGAAAATATGAGTGAGGACTATCAAAATTCATAACATAAAAAAGCTTGTGTACTAGCTGATTTAAAGATAGTGAACTAGCATTTTTTATAAAAAAAATTGAGGATCTAAGTCAAGTAAAATATAAATTAAATAAAAGGAAGGATCATACATAAAAATATATTTGTATTCTTTATCAATGATGATTTGATTTTATGAATTTTTTGTAATAAAACTACGAATATAGAAATATAATGATAAATATTTGTTGTGATAATTTAAAAATGGCATGACATTTAAAGTGTAAAAGAATAAATGTTTGTATACATGGTTTTTTAAAAAAATTAAAAATAAAAAAAATACTTTATGAAATAGATATTATACATGAAAATTTCATTGAATCTTAGGAAAATGAATATGCTATTGAAAATTATAATAAGATGAGTGTTACATGCATATCTAGTGAAATTAGTAATTAATGACGAACATAATAATAATAATAATAATAATAATAATAATAATAATAATAATAATAATAATATTAGTAGTAGTAATTATTTTTTACTTCAAATCTAAAAGGGTTTCTTTAAAATTGATCAAATTCAATCATATTGAATAATGATTGAAATTTAGTAAAACATCATATATATTAATTAATAGATGAATATATTATTATTGTTTATTTTAATTTGATTATTTATCCAAGTTTTTATGAGAATTTAATACTACTCTAAAAAAATAATATTTATTAAAAATTTGATGTAAAATTATTTGATTGAGTTAGAAATAAATATTTAATTATGTCGGATGAATGAATATCAAAAAATATATAAAATGATAATTACTTTTGTGTGATGTATCTAAAATAAATATTTTATTATATTTATGCACTCAATTGATATTTTTATTCCTAGAATTACAGAATTTTTATTTAGATTTAAAAACAAATATAACAATGAAAGAATAAAATATGTTTTAAGGTATTTTAGATTATAATTAAGCTATATAATGATACAAATGAAATTAGTGTTTTTAAATTTTTTTTAATGTTAATTTCATCTAGAAAATTTCCAAATTAATTATGAGCATTTTATAACATCACAAATAAAAATTATTGGAATTGAAAATGTAAAATTTGTGTTAGGCTTTTGTATTATATTATGTTGATTTGTGCTAGAGAATGTTGTAAATGTCTTTAATATGAAAAATACTTAACAAAAGTTATTTTCTTATAGCTATAAGTGTAAATTTGATTACAACTAGTTAACATTATTAAATGATTTACTAAACAAATGGAATTGTTTAGATTCTGGAGAATATAATATACAATTATTTTTTAATGTTGATAGTTGACTCAATTTGTGATTAAAAAATTTTTTGAAATATATTTATTTATGCGATTAGGTAGATAATTTATTAGTAAAATAATAATATAGAAAAAAATAAGGAAAATTATGTAAAAGGGTTGTAATATGAAAGTAATTAAAAATCAATGCTCAAAATAAAAATATCTATATCTTGGTGCTTTTAAAAATATAGATGAATATATAATTTTTTTTCTCATGTTGCCTAAGCTTGTGATTTAAAAATAATTTTAAAAATATATTTACCTGTTTGATTAGGTAAATATATTTTAATATTTAACAAAAGTCAAAAATAGTTTTTTTGATTATACTATTTTTGAAAACAAAAGCATTTACAATATATATGTTAAAATGTGTAAATGTATATCTTGTATACATGTATAAATGTATATGTTAAATATGTATATATTGTATATATGTTTGTATGTATAAACATAATTTATATTTATGTGTGTGTGTGTGTGTATTTATATATGTATATATATATATATATATATATATATATATATATATATATATATATATATATGTATATATATATATATGTATTAATATGTTTTTTTTTATTTTTTTTATTTTTTGTTTTTTACTTGATGTAGATGAGTAAGAGTATATTAGGATTTTTATTTTTGAAATATAAAAAGGTTAGATAGCATTTCTTAATTATTTTCAAATTATATTTTTTTTTGGATAATTTTTTCAAAAAAATGTCCAACACTAAATATATATTTTTATTCTAGAACACACTTGACTATTACTTAAAATGTTCACTCTTTTTTGCTTCACTTTATTGATTGTTTACGTATAAAATTGAGCTTTTATGAAATGCATTCACAAGATAATGAATAATAATACAAAGATATTTGTGAAGAGTACAATATAAATGGCTAGAACTCAAAAGGTTTGATACAAATCATTAATATGAGGTGAATTATAATTAATAAATCTATAAGTATGATTAAATTTATCTTGAACTAATGATAATTTTATTAAAAAAAGAGTCATGTCAAGCTTACTGGTGATTTTTATAGATGTGTAATGAAAATGCTGAATAATTTTAGAAAAGAAAAAAAAATGATAAAATTAAATAATATATCACTACTCAAGGATTATTTGTAAGTGAGTTTATTATTTGAACCTTGAAAACCATAATTTATTTATATACTATATTTTTAAACATATTTTATTTGATTCTCTTTTTTCTTGAAATATTAATTAATACATATGATACAAATGAATGTGAATTGCTTGTTGAGTTTTATCTTTTATTTGGAAGGTTTCTAATGATATTTCTGAATTTGTATTTCATTAAATAAGAAAGAAAGAAAAATATATTTGAAATTTTGTGATACTAATAGTTACAACATTGTAGATATTATAATAAGTAATTTTGTTTTATGAATTTATGATTTTTTATCTATGCATATTTATGTGATTTAATATAATTAGTATGCATTTTTATGCTATATTGTTTGGAAGCATATAGCATATGTACATAGTATATATAAATGCGGTAGCTGTTGCCGATGCTGCTGTTGGTGCCAGTGTGGGCGTCGCTACCGGTGCCGATGCCACTGCTAGTTGCGGTGCTGCTGCCTAAGCCATTGTCGTTGGCATTGCCATTGCCACTGCCAGCAGTAGTAGCAGCACTGGCAGTAGAGGTAGCAGCACCGGCAGCAGCGGTAACTGTGGCGGGAGCAGCAGGGGTGGAGGGAGTGGCAGCATAGTGGGAGCAACAACAACGGCAACAAATGCGGTATATACGTACATATATAGTCAGTACATACATACATATAATACTGTAGTATTTTATGTGCATATATAATTAGTATATGTGTACTCAGTATATATATATACACATAATACTGTAGTTTATATGTACATATACTGCAGTAATATATTTTCGAGTAAAATGCTAGTATATATATACATTTTTACTATAGTAGTATATATTTATCAAAACATAGTTTTATTAAATTATTTTGATTCGACTGAGTGGTTTAAATTTTTTAAAGATATAGTATCGCATTGTTTCCCATACGAAGCTTGTATAAGTGAAAGAATTTTTCAATTGACATGAAACACCATGACTCAGACAGTTTTTTTGCAGTAGAAAGTTGGTGATCGAAAGAGTAGAGAAAGAGAAAGCAATGTCAATGCATGGATAGATTATACTTTATGCACTATCTATAGATACATTGATTAATAAGTTGTAATATAAGTTTGTTATTTTTTTTGTTTTTTTTATTTAAAATATTATATTAGAATAAATTATTAAATGAATTTTTTTTGTTTAATTAAAAATTTTCATTTATAGTTTCTATTTTTAATCAATTTAATATACAAATATTAAATTATTTAATTAAATTTTTGTTGAAGCTAAATGACAATCAACTTTAATTTGTGTTTGGTCGTGTCCATAATAACTATTTTTATATATCTGTGAATATGTTTGTGTGTATCCAAATTTTTTGGGTAGAGTTTTATCCTATTATAGGTATTTAAAAATCTATTATCAGTAGTAGTAGCAGCGATAGCAACAACAGTAGTGGTAGTAAATTGCAGTGGCGGCATCGACGGCGGTTGTAGTAGCGGTGGCAGTGGCAGCGGCGGCAATGATGGTGGTAGCAAAAGCACCGGAACCAGTAGCATCAGTGATAGAGGCGGTAGGGGCTGCAGCGGCATCAGCGGCGGCAGCGATGGCAGCAACGGTAGCTACGACATGCAGTGGGAGCACCAACAGTGGAGGCAGCAGCAACAACAGCTACAGTGGCCAGCGGCGGCAGCGACAATAGTAGCAGTGGCAGCAGTAGCGGCATCAGAAGTAGCGGTGGCGGCGGCCGCGATGGCAGTGGCATCGGCAACAGTGGTCGTAGCAGAAGCAGCTACGATAGCAATAGTGGCATTGGCAGTAGCAGCGGTAGCGGGAGCATCAGCAATAGAAACAAATTCGACATACACGTAGAAATAAAGTCAGTATATACGTACATATAATACTGTAGTATTTTATGTATGTATATACTGAGTATATTTGTACTCAGTATATACGTACACATAATACTGTAGTTTTTATGTACATATACTGTTATAATATATGCATGAGCAAAATGCTAGTATATATTTACATATATACTACAATATTATATATTTATCAAAATATAATTTTTTATTATTTTAATTTGATTGAGTGGTTAAAATTTTTTATAGATATGATACCGCATTGTTCCTCAGATAAAAGCTTGTATAAGTGATGAGATTTTTCACTAGACATTACGTGCTGATACTCGGAGAGAAAGCAAAATGCTAGACATTACGACATGGTTTAATTTGATTATATATTTGTCACAGTAGAAATATGGTGAACGGAGGAACAAGAGGGAGAGAAAGCAATGTCAATAAATGGATATATTATACTATATGCATTATCGGTAGATACAATAATGAATAAGATGTAACAAAATTTTGTTATTTTTTTGTTTCAATTATATAAAATATTGAATTAGAAAAAGTTATTAAATGAATTTATTTTTTTTATTATAAATTATTTATAGTTTCATTTTTTATTCAATTTGATATAAAAATATTAAATTATTTAAATAAAAAATTTTAAATAAAATTAAATTCAAAAATTAGTTTTGAAATTAAAATAGCTAGGGAAAAATCCCTTGCTAAATTAGCAAGGGAAAAATCACTTGCTAAATTAGTAAAAGAAAATCCCTTGCTAAATTAGCTAGGAAAAATTCCTAGCTAATTTAGCAAGGAAAATCTTTATTTTAGCAAATGATTTTTTCGTCGCTAAATTTATTTAGCTAGATAAACAAATAGATAGATAGATAATTAGAAAGATAGATTGAAAGATAGATAGACAAACACAAAGATATATATATATATATTGATAGATAGAAAACTAGATACACAAACATAATGATATATAGTTTGAAAGATAGATCGATATAAGATGGACATACAATCACATAGATAAATAGATAGATAGATACATAGATGGATAAATAGACTGACATATAGATATAAAGAGAGAGAGTGAAAAAGATAGATAGATAAATAAATTGATTAATTGATAGAATGATAGATAGGTAGATTGATAGATAGACAAACATATAGATATATAAATAGATAGATAGACAGACAGACAACTAGATAGATAGATAGATAGACAGACAAACAAACAAACAGAAAGATTGATAAATAGATAATTAAATTGATAATTAGATAGATATATAGAAAGATTGATATAATGAAAGATAGAAAGAAAGATATATAAAATGATAATAGATAGAAAGAAAGATAGATAGATATATAGATAGACAGATGGATAAAAAGATATAAATATATATAGACAACTAGATAGACATATAATTACATAGGTAGACAAATTGATATATATATATATATATATATATATATATATATATATATATATATATATATATATATATATATATATATATATATATTAGATAGACAACTAGATAGACTGACATATAGACAAATAGAAAGACAGATAGATAAGTAAATAAATAAAAAAAATATAGACAGAGATATAGGTAGATATATAAAAAATAGATAGATAATAGATAGGTTAATATGTAGATAGGTAGATAGTTATATAGGTAGATGGATAGATAACTAGATAAATAGATAGATAGCTAGATAGATAGATAGATAGATAGAAATATATATATATATATATATATATATATATATATATAGTAGATAAATAGAAAGAAAGAAAGATAGATAAATAAATAGATATATAGATAATAGTTAGATAGATAGATAGATTGATTGATATTCAAATAGATAGATATATAGTTAGACAAATAGATAGATAGATTGATAGATAAATAGACAGATAGATAGAAATATATATAGATAAATTTAGAGATAGATAGAATGATATATATATATATATATATATATATATAGTTAAATAGATAGATAAATAGATAGAAAGATAGATAGATAGATAGACAGATAGATCATAAAGATATATATATATATATATATATATACAGACAAATAGATAGATAGATAGTCGAAATAAAGAAAGAAAGAAAGATAGATAGATAGATAAATAGATATAAATAGATATAAATAGATAGATAAATAGCTAGATAGGCAAATAGATATATAGATAGATAAAAAGATTGACAACTATATAAATAGACATAAATGTAAATAAATTGATAGACACATAGATAGATATATAGAAGGATAGATATATAGATAGATAGTGAGATTATTGATAATTAGATAGATATATAGTTAGATCTGTAGATATATATATAGCTAGATAGCCAGGTATAAAGATAGATAGATAGCTTGGTAGATATATATATAGATAGATATAAAAATAGACAAAGAAATAGATAGGTTTATAGATAACTTGATAGACATATAGATAGATAAATAAACAAATAGATAAAAAATTGATAGATAGATATATAGATATAAAGATAGATAGATATTTAGATAGTTAGATAGATAGCTATTAGATAGATAGATAGATAGAAAGTTAGATAGATAGATAGGTAGATAATATATAGATAGATAGAGAGTGAGATATTTGATAGATAGTTAGATAGAATTATAAAAAGTTTGATACATATATAGATAGAAAGATGGATATAAAGATAGTTAGATCGATAGAAAGATAGATAGACAAATAGATTCATAGATTGATAAATAATTAGATAAATATGCGATTATATAGACAATCATATAGTATAATAAACAGAAAAAGAGATACACAGATAGATCAGTAGATAGCTAGATAAATAGATAGGTAGATAGATAGACAAATAGAAATATAAATAGATAAATAGATAAATAGATAGACATTCAAATAGATCGAAAGTGAGATAGATAAATAAACAGATAAATAGATACACAAATAGATAAATAGATAGATAGTATATAGTTAGATACATATATAGACAAACAGATAGATAGTTTAAATCTAGATAGACAGACATACAATTAGATAGATAGTAATATAGAGAGAGAGAGAGAGAGAGATAGATAGATATATATATATATATATATATATATATATATATATATAGAAACAAAGACAACTAAATAGACTATATATAAATAGATAGACAGATAAATACATAAATATGAAGATAGATAGATAGATATATAGTTAGGTATATAGGTTGATAAATATATAGATAGATAGATATAGATAAATATATATAGATAGATAGATAAATACATAAGTTTATAGATAGATTGATAGCTAGATAGATAGATATATAGACAGATTGATTGATTGATTGATAGACAGACAAGTATGTATATATATATATATATATATATACTATATTGATAAATAGAGAGATAGATAGATAAACATACAAATGTATATATATATATATATATATATAGTTAGATAGATTGATAGATAGATAAATAATTAGATAGATAGAAAGATTTATATATAAAAAAAATAATGACAACTGAAAAGATACACATATAGACAGATAGAGAGATAGACACATAGACATATAGATAGACAGACAATCAGATAGATAGATATATAGGTAGGTCGATAAATATATAGATAGATAGAAAATTGATAGATAGATACATATATAGATATATAGAAGATAACCTAAAATAAACATAGATAGATGGATAGATAGATGGATAGATTGATAAATCGAGAGCCATAGAAATATATAGATAGATGGATAGATTGATAAATCGAGAGCCATAGAAATATATGGATAGATAGACAATTAAATAGATAAATAGATTGAAAAGTAGATAGATAGATAAGAGAGATAGATAATTAGATAGATATATCGATAGAAAGATATAAAGATAAATAGATAGACAGACAGATATGTTGATAGGTAGATAAATATTTTGATTGATAGATAGATAACTAGATAGTCAGTCATATAGATAAATAGGTAGATTGACAGATTGACAAATAGACAGACAGACATATAGATAGATAGATAAATAGGCATATCGAGAGATAGATAGATATATAGATAAATAAATATATTGATAGGTATATAGTTTGATATATAGATAGACAGAGAGATAGTTAGATAGATACATATATAGAGAGAAATATAGAAAGATAGATTGATGGAAAGACAAATAGACATACAAACAGATAGATAGATAGATATATAGATAGATAGAAAGCTAGATAGATATAAAGATAATAAATAGATAGATTAATAGAATATAAAGTGTTTAATAAATATATAGATAGAAAGATAGATTGTTAGATAAATAGATAGATAGATAGATATATAGATACAAATAAATATATAGAAAAAAAGAGAGTCATATAGTCAGATAGTCAGATAGTCAGATAGTTAGATAGACAGAAAGACAAATAAATAGATACAAAGATAGATAGATATACATATACACAGATAGTTTAAAGAAAGAAAGAAAGATAGATAGACAAATATAAAGATAAAGAGATAGACAAATATAAAGGTAGATAGATAGATAAATAGACATATAGACATATAGATAGATAAATATATAGATAGATAGATAAATAAAATGATAAAATGGCATAGAGATAGATAGATAGATAGATAAATAAATATATAGTTAGATAAATAGATAAATAGGTACACAAATAGATAGATATACATATATATTTATATAGTTTAATAGATTGATAGAAATATAGACATATAAACATATAGACAAAAAGATATATAGAGGGATATATAGTTATAAAGATATATAGATATATAGATATATAGATAAATTGCATGATTGACAGATATATAGACAGATCCACATACATATAGATACATAGATAGACATTTACATAGATAGACAGATAGATAAATAGATATATAGATTGATAGATAGACATATAGAAAAATTGACAAATAGTAAAATAGATTGATAGACAGATAGGCATTGTTAGATAGACAAATATATAGATTTACAGATAAATCTATAAACAGATAGAGATTTAAATATATATATAGTTAAACAAATATATAGATAAATAGATAAATAAATATATAGATTGAAGTATAGATAGATAGAGAGATAGTGAAATATACAAATATATAAATATATAAATAGGCCAATATATAGATATACAAATAGATATATTGATAGATATACAGATATAATGATAGACAGATCAATAGATGAAAGATTGAAAGAAAGAAAGATAGATAGATACATAGACTAATATATTGAAATACTGATACATAGATAGAAAGATAGATAGACATATAGATAAAGTGATACATAGATAGACAAATTTATAGATAGATAGTTAAATATATTGATATTTAGACTAATAGACATGTAGACATATAGATAGAAAGTAAGATAGACAGATAAATAGAAAGGTAGATAGTTTCATATATAGAGAGGTAGAAACTTAGAAAGATAGATAGACAAATAGATAAAGAGATAAATAGATAGATAGAAATATATATAGATAGATAGATAGAAAAAGTCGTATATATATATAAACAAATAGATAGAAATATAGACATCTAGAGAGATATGGAGAAAGAAAGATGAATAGATAGATATATAGATAATTAGAAAGATATACAGATATATATATATATATATTTATATATATATATATATATATATATAGATAAACAGATAGAGGCCTAGATTGACAGATATATAGATAGATAAATTGACTGATAGACTAATAGATTGATAAATAGATAAAGAAATAGATGGATAAATAGATAGATATAGAGATATATAGTTAATTAGATAAACTAATAGACAAATAGATAGATCAACATATAGACAAATATAAAGAAACATAGATAGATAGATAGATACATAACTAGATAGATAGGCAGTCAGATAAATAGATAAACTTATAGACTTAATTATAGATAGACAAATATATAAATATTCACAAATATAGATTGAAAGATAGATCAATAGATAGATAGATAGAAATATAAAAAGATAGGTAGATAGACAAATAGATAGATAGAAATACAGACAGAAAGACAGATAGATAGACAGCTAGATATTTTGACTAAAAGATTGATAGACAAATAGACAGATTGATTGAACGAAAGAAAGAAAGATAGATAGAAATAAAGACTGATTGGTAGAAAGATAGATAAACATTTTAGATAGATAGTTCGTAAAATAGATAGATAGATGGATATACACACACACACACACACACACACACACACACACACACACACACAAATAGATAGATTAATAGATAAACAAATAGATAGATAGACATATAGATAGATTGATTAATTGATTGATAGAAAGATAGATAGATAGACAGATAAATAGATAGATGGACACATAGACACATCGACATATAGAAAGATAGATAGACATACAGATAGACAGATAAACAATTAGACAGATACAGGAATATATAGATAGATAAAAAGAAAAATAGATAGATAGATAGATAGTTTGACATAGATAAATAAGCAGATAGATAGATATATAGATAGATAGATAGATAGATTAATAGATAGAAAGATAAATAGATAGACAAATTGATAGATAGGTAGATAAACAAATAGAGAGATAGACAAATTAACAAAAAGACAAAGAATAATAGGTAGATTGACATATAAACACATAGACAAATAGATAGTTAGATATATAGATAGAAACACAAATCGAAAGATAGAAAGATAGATAGATAGACATATAGATAGATAGATGAATAAATAAATAGATAGACAGATAAATAGATAGACAGACAAATAGATAGATAGATAGACAGATCGATGGACATATATATAGATAAATAGATAGATAAATGGATAGATAGATAGATAGATGACTGATAGACAGATAGATAGATATATATATAAATAGTTAGATAGATATTTGGATAAATATATAGATATATAGATTGATAAATAGAAAGAAAGAAAGATAGATAAGTAGATTGGTAGGTAGATATATAGATATATAGATATATATATATATATAGACATATACATAGATAGATAATAAGATAGATAGATAGATAGTTGCATAGATAAATAATTAGATAGATAGATTGAAAGACATTTAGATAAATATATAGATAGATAGACATACAAAGAGATATATAGATAGATATATAGATATAGACATATAGATTGATATATAGATAGATAGATAGATTGATTGATTGATAGACAACAAGATAAATAGACATAGATTCATTGATAGACTGATATTTAAAAATATAAAAAGATACATAGATTGATTGATTGATAAATAGATAGAGAGATAAAAAGACAAATATATAAATGGACAACCAGATAGATAGAAAAAAGATAGCCAGTTAGATAGAAAGACAGATAGATACATAGATATACACACAAAAAGATAGATAGATAGATAGACATATAGATAAATAGACAGATAGATAGATAGATAGATATAACCATTGATAGATATATAAATATGCAGATATATAGTTAGATAGATATAGAGATAATTAAATAAATAGTTAGATATATATATATATATAGATAAATAGCGAGTTAGATAGATATACAAATAGATATAGACAGACATATTGATTGATTGATTATAAATAGATAGTTAGATAAAAAGATAGAAAGATAGATAGATAGACAGATAGATACATAGATAGATAAATAGATATATATATATATATATATATATATATATAATATATAATGATAGATAAATAGATAGAAAGATAGATAGATAGACAGACAAACATACACTTAGATAAATTGATAGATATATAGATAGATCGATAAATAGACAGACATACAGATAGATAAATAGATAAATATATAGATATAAAGATTAACAGATAGATAGATAGCCAGATAGATTGATAGTAGATGTGCCAAATAGGGCGTGTCGAGCTGGCCCGGCATGGTTTTAGGTAGCGCGACCATGCTTCTGCCCGGGCCATGCACGACACGGTTACTATACAGTGTCGTGTCTTACCATGCATGAGTTCTTAAGGCTAGGCCTGACATAGCCCACCGGCACGGCCAGTTATTTTACCATGCCAGGTCAGGCCCTTATGAGCTAAATCAGGCCCGTATGGGCCGTGTTAAAAAAATTATTTTTTTTGTTTTTAATATATATGTAATTATTAAATATAAATTAGATTAGATAATGTTTAAAAATATTTAAATTGTAACTTGAAAATTGTTGAAAAGTTATAAAGTTTAATTTTTTTATTTTTTTTAATTATGTTTTAATTAAATTAATAGATTTATATTATAATTAATTAGAATTAAATTTTAGAATTTTTAATGAAATTTTTTAACACAAAAATAAATGAAACACAATTTCTTTAACAAGAATTACAAAGTTACAAATCCAAACTCAAACAAAACTTCCAATCAGCCAATCCCAAACCAAAGCAAATATAATCTAAATAATAAAGCATACAAAACAAAATATCAAAATCAAAAAGTAGAATCAAGCATAACACAAAACTCATAAGCAAAAGCATAAATTTAACATAAGTGTCTCTGTCAAGTGTAATAATGTCGTAATTCCATAATCGTCAACCATGAGGCATCAAGTGGCAATGACATGTGGCATGGCAATGTGAAATCTCATTAATCGATCATCGGCATATCATTAACTTTTTCAGCCTCATCATAAAAATCACTATGATATGGATCATCATCATCGGCAATCAACTTCTTCGCTTTCGCTATGGTTGTAGTTCCTATCCCAGCATGATCCAAGATGCTAAATCTCGAATCCTCATAGTCCTTCATGAATGCTAAGGCCTCCATAATATCTGGATGTAATCTTGATCTCTTATACGAAATCACATTCACTGCAACAAAAAGGTAGACATCGATGCTATGCTAGACACCAGAAAAGTCAGTAGATCTCGTGGCTTTCTAGATAGCATGAGAAATGTGGACTAATATGATTCCCACCACTGTAATATATCAAGATTCGTAGTATCAGAATCTGATAGGATTGAATAGTAATTGGTATCTAAGTACCGAGAAAGCTTGCTCTTATTCGATGGTCCACCCCATCGTTTCCCCCTCGCTAACTCAATGGAAAAATCATCATCTTAGAAGATGCTTCAATGTCCGTACTCACAGTCTCACCACTACTACTACCATACCTAATATTATAATTGTTAAAAGGTCAGTTAACTTCTTGTGAATGAATCCTTCAGGTTGGACTTCCAAATTCATGCACGAGGAAATGTAGGTCAAATCATTATCTACCCCTTCCACATTAGCCCTAGGGTCCATGCATGCAGCAAGGTAATAAAGAGATGGAACGGTGGACAAGTACTTTAAGTAATTGGTTTCCATCTTTGCAACCATATGGCTAAGTATCAGGTCAACTCGGTACTTCCTAAAAATACTACTAATGTTGCATGTGCATTTGAGTGTAATGTAAGTCGTGGAAGTATAAACCGATGAACACTTGTTCTTTGTGTCATAAAAAATATTTAGGAATTTCATAAATGAAATTCTTGTAGCCAGTCACTATCAACAATAAAAAGTTTGTCACTTTTACTATTGACGTAATCAGATATAATGTATTTGTATCCAACACATGACTTTAATATCAGGTACGTGTAATTCCAAGGATATCTCATATCTGATTGGAATTTATTCTTCTTAAGATTCACAGACAAATAATGACTACCAAATTGCTATTGTCTATGGGGTGTGTGAATGTATTTAAGTGAGTTACGTATATTAACTAAAGTGGGGGAACACACCTTCATACTCGCTTGTATAATCAGGTTAATTACCTAATACATGCATCTAACATGCAAAATCTTTTCTAATGGTGCGTCTAGGGTCATGCCGAGTACTATGCCAACGGGTGATGAAACCATGCCAGGCTAGGCACAACACGAGGCCCGGTTGGCCTCAGCATGGCATGGCACGGTTGGTGCCATGGATAGGCACGGCATGGACACAAGCACTACCGAAGATAGACATATAGACAATTGAAAAATAGATAGATAGACAAATAGACAGATAGATAAATAGATAGATAGACAGATACACAAATTGACAAATAGATAAATAAGCAAATAGACAAATAAAGAGATAAATAGATACCAAGATAGACAGATAGTGAGATAGATTCATAGACATATAGATAGTTAGAAAGACAAATAAAAAAATAAATAGATAGATGAATAGATAGACATGTAGACAGACAGACAGATAGATAGATATTTAGACATATTGAAAGATAGATAGATATACATATAGATAGATAGATAGATTAACACATAATTAGATATACAGATTTACAGCTAGAAAGATAAACAAATTGATAGATAAATAGATAGATAAATTGGTTGTTAGATAGATAGTTAAATCAATAGATAGTAAGATAGATAGATAGACTAATAGCCAGATAGACAAATAAGCAAAATAAATAGATATGAATATAGACATTTAGACAGATAGATAAATAAAGATTTAGATAGATAGATAGATAGAAAGACAGATAGATATATAGAAAGATAAAATAGTAGAAATATACAAATAGATAGACAAGTAAAAAGATATATAGATAGATATACATATAGTATAATAGATAGATTTACTGATCGATTGATTTATAGATTGATAGATTGACAGATAGACATATATAGGAAGATATACAATATAGAAAGATAAATTGATAAATAGACAGCTAGATAGATAGATAGATAGATAAACAGATAGAAAATTAGATAGATAGAAAGATAGATAATTAGTTAGATAGATAATCAAGCGGATAAATAGATTAATAGATAGATAGTTAGAAAGATAGATAGAATGATAGAATGATAGAAAGATAGGAAGATGGATAGACAGATAGATATATAGATAGCTAGATAGATAGATAAACATATATACATATAGATAGATAAATAGAAATAAAGATAGATAGATAAATAGAAAGACAGATAGAAAGGTGACAGTTGACAGATAATAAATAAATGATGGATAAATAAACCAGATAGATAGGTTAACAATAGAAAAATAATTAAATAGATAGATAGATAGCTAATTACATAGACAGGACATAATAGATAAATAGATAGCTAGATAGATAATTAGATAGATAGATAGATAGACATATAGGTAGATATACAGATTTTCATATTGAGAGATAGATAGACAGACAGACAGACAGATAGATAGATAGATATACAGATAGATAGATTAAGAGATTTACAGATAGATAGACAGAAAGATAGTCAATAGAAAAATACATACATACATACATAGATATTTAGTTAAATAGATAGATAGAAATATAGAAAGATAGATAGATAGATACACAATTATTCAAATAAACATTTATTGAGATAGATAGATAAACAACTAGACTGATAGAAAGATAGATAATTAGACAAATAGACAGATATAAAGATAGATAAAAATATAGAAAAATATACAAATTGACAGATTCACAAGTAGATAGGTAGATAAATTGATAGATTGATAGATTGAGAGATAGATAGTTAGATAGATAGATATATAGATAGAAGATAGATAGATGGATAAACAGAATGACTGATAGACAAAGAGACTAATATATAGATAGACATTTAGACAGATAGACAAATAAATAGATAAAAAGAGACATATAGATAGTAGACAAATAGATAGAAGATAGATAGATAGAAATAGACAAATAGACAAATAAATAGATAGAAGAGATAGACAGATAGA
>JAREIK010003451.1:69888-108995 GCA_029783825.1 Sapria himalayana
CCCTATCTCCTCATAGTCGCTCAAGCTCACTCGGTATCTACCAACTAAAATGTACGAATTTTTCATATAGTCCAATAATTCCTCCATCTTCATGAACAAATTCAAAATTGGTCCTGAAAATTAAGCTTCAATTTCTAGTTTTCTATGTGAGTAGAATGATGATGTCGATGAACTGACGCTATAGATGGGTATCTTCTCCTTTCTAGAAATAGCTTCATACCAAATTTGATTCGTATCAATTGGTGGAGCTGATCAATGAGAACTACATATTGCACCAACACTTGAACCTGTAGAAGACTTGGAATACGCTTGAATAGTAGTAGCTAACAATTCCTCATATCCCACCAAATAAAAATATACGAAAAGTATTTTAATTTATATTCAAACAAAAAAAACAAAAATTAATTTTTTTTATTTAAACTTACATTTGCTACACGAGATCTCTGATCAATGAAAGTTTGATCATCATAAGCCTTTGTGTGCATGTATCTGAATAAGTGAGGAGCACTAAGCTTCTTACCCTCCTTGGTGTCTATAATTACACACAATACATACATTAATTCTATTGAAAAAAAATTTCTTATGAGAAATGAAATTTCGGCATAATTGAATACAATTCATAAAGTAATAAACATAAAAAGTTTAAATTAGAAATAATACCAAGGCTCGTTATGCTCATGCATAGAGCGAGATCCACAAGTGTGAGTAAACATGCCACTACCCTCCCCAGCCTGCTCTGCGTGATTTTTTCCACTCAGTTTAGCACATCTCTTTTTATAATCTGGATCTTTCCATCTGCTTCACCACTCCTCGAAAACATGATCTAGGACACTCGAATTTTATTTTTTCTTCTTCAGTCATTTATCTTTGATCTCGTACATCGTGTCTTTCAACCAACTAGCAGCATGTTTGTAGAACACACTGTTGACTGACTCCTTTAGTTGTGTTCACTTGTAAACATTCTACAATTATAAATAAATAATTTTTAATCAGTGAACAAAAGAATAAATAAAAGATGTAAAAAGTTTTAGGTAACAATATTTAGCTTAAATTTTTTCCAAATCATCAATTGGTTTCTATGGGTGAGTGACTTTCAATTATCTCCATTAAGTTTAAAGGACTGCATGAAAATTATTCTCAGAACCCTTGAAAAAGAACTAGACGGCACTAACTTCATCCTATAACAAAAAATTATTAGCAAGTAAGAAATAAATTAATAAATTGAGATATTATTTGTTAAGTTTTATATCGTACGGATTATCAATTGTCGGATCAAATTGAGCAATAGAGAGAGTCTCGTCTGTAGGGTGCTCTGAGGAAGACTCTCCAACATGTCCATCCTTTCACTCCTATCCCTCCCACGTCTCATGATATTTCATCAAAATTTCAGGACTATTTTGTGGATCAGTTAGCTGATGCTGCTGTTGTGGTACATTCACACCCTTCTATGTCGGTTGTGGCATCTCTTCCACCCATGACCCTCTACTAATTTTGGTAATACCAAAGGCCATGTTGCCTATACCATATCTTGTACAATCTTGCGATATGCTGCCTCTACTTCATCCACATGCCATGCCTATAAAAAATACATAATGCAATGAAACTAAACAAAAATGATTAACTCACTACTACTCATTCTCATCAGAATCATCCAAATCTAGTTCATATTCTTCTTCGGATGTAGTAACATCATTTTCATAATCCTCTTCATTACTCATTTCTTCCTCATAATCAATTAAATTTTCATCAACATCTATATCCCTACTTGTATCAATCTTAGAAAATGTGACTAAATGGACATCTTCGTCACACACTACATCTTTAATTATAACATCATCGTCATCATTTTGAAAAGATTGTTCTATGAAATGAGTAATTGGTGATGTGAGGATGTCAATTTGAGCCCTTGCTTTTATCTTTCACACATCTTTCCAATCCTTTCTAGGACTGGTCCGACCCAGATATGCACAATAATAAACCTGTGATGCTTGTACTACTATGAAAAAAGATTCATACTCGTTGAATCATATTTTAACATGCACGTTGACAAGTTTATATCGAGGATGAACACTAATACCAACATGTGGTGTTGGATCGAACCATTCACATTTGAATAACACAGTTTTTTTAACTGGAATGGCTTCAAATTCTAACTCGATCAATTCAACTAGAGTTCCATAATAGTCATATTTGGTTTCTTTGTACACGGATCCTTTAAAGCATACCCCCATATCGTCTATTGTCCGGTAGCTACCATACAATTTTGTGTGAATTTTAAAAATATTCACACTGTAACCATTGTACATTTTAACCTCTCTTAAGAGACCTCGTGCTATACTTCGAAGATAATTAATGGAAATTTTATTAGCATGATTATGAACCTATAATCAAAATTAAGTGGATTATTTAGATTACAATTATAAATTTTTATTATAACAATACAATTATTTTGTGATTTTAATTAAGAATAAACATACGTATTTTTCAAAAATGATGGAAATTCTTTCTTCGTCATGGCTTTGATTGCTTCTTCATTCATGTTTAAAAACTCTTTCATTTATCTATAACAAAATCACTAAAAAAAGAAATTAAAAATAATTGATACACTGATAGGAAATAGTAATTTATAATGCGTAATAGATGTTATTTGACTATTAGGAAATACTTACTCAATAAATAGTTAAATCTCCGAACAATTCATTAGGATATATAGATGAGCTACAGAATATTCATAGTTTGCTAGATACCTTTTCTCTTTAGCACTAATTTCTTTATGCGGAGGCTTGAAAATTTCAAACAATTCATTATCCACATTGTCATAAAGATAAACCTCATTCCACTTTTCCTTAAGTGGAAGAGTTGGATCTCCTTCTTTGAAATAGAATGATATAAATTTTGTAGCCTCATCCGTAATATAACCTATTGATATAGAACCCTCAGCCTGAGCCTTTTTCATTATTGTTTGCTTTATCTTCCTCACGTATCTACAAAATGATTAGTGAAAATTACAAGTCATTTTTGTGTATATATAAATTTATATATAGAAAAAGAATTAGTTTAGTGAATTAATATTACCTTTCTAGAGGATACATCCAATGATATTGGATAGGACCAGTAATCCAAGCTTTGTAAGCCAAGTGCACTGGAAGATGTTCATTTGAGTCAAAAAAATTAGGAGGAAAGATTTTCTCCAGATTGCATATTATAACTAGAAATTGTTCATTTAGATTCCTCAACTCCTCATTAGTTAATGAAGAAGAAGTCAATTGCTTGAAAAATAAAGAAATCTTAGTTATCAACTTTCATATTATATTAGGCTGGAATTCTTTAAGAGCAATTGGTAACAACCTTTACATTAATACATGACAATCATGACTTTTCATGCCAACCATCTTAATTTTTTTTTGCATCCACACATCTCCCCACATTAGAACCACACCCATCTGGAAATCTATGTTTTTTTACCCACTCCAACACAACTATCTTCTGTGATTTATTCAGAACAAATGGCACATCAAGATATTTATTAGTGACAAGATTTTTAGCAATTTAAGGACAATGATTATCTTTATTCAACTTATCTCTTTACTTGTAATTGTCCTTAGTTTTTCCTTGAATGTTAAATACTATATTGAAAATATTGTCAAAAACATTCTTCTTGATATGCATAACAACAAGATTGTGTCTGAGCAAGTGCTCACGATAGTAGGGAAAATCCCAGAAAATACTTCTCTTATTCCACCAAGAAGTCTTAGATATAATTGCATTCACAACCTTAGCATCATCATTTATCACCTTCCTCAACCCTCTATTATTCAATTCCTACAGAATATCATCCTCAAATCTAACCACTAGGAATTGTTTAGTAACATTTCTCTTCTTAATGAAGTCTTTGGCATTACGTCGATACGGATGATTAATGTGCAAAAATATCCGATGGTTGTCAAACTACGACTATATTCTGCTCTTAATTAATCGAAAAGTATCAGAATCTTCCATACAATGAGGGCATGCCAACATGCTACTTTTACTCCACCCAGACATCATAGAATATGCTAGAAAGTCATTTATGGTCCACATGAGGGCAGCGTGCATTTGAAAAAATAAACTCAGGCTAACATTTTGAACTTCAGAAGAAAAATCATGAAAATACCCATCAAAATATTTCCAAGCAGGGGCATCAGAATGGTGACACATCTCACCATCCTCCATATGATGCTCTGAATGCCACCTCTTTTCATTAGCTATTGTGATTGATGCATACAATATCTACAACCTAGGTGTTATTGCAAAATAGTGCATATTATTATACAGCACCTTCAACTTATGTATATACACTCTATTTCAAGAACCCATAAACTTTTACTTGTATCGAGCATGCCCACATATTTTACTACTGTAAATGTAATGTTATCACCCCAGTATATCATTCAGTTGTTCACACAACAATGAATGAGCTATACTGGTAATCTCAAGCCTCTAACTAACTTCTTCATGCTATAGAAATCCAATGGAATCAGATTATCTTATGGCAATAATTCTTGAATGAATTTAGACATATCATCAAACCATCTCCATGAACACCTGTGCCTGTACTTTATTTCTAACATCCTCATGGCTATAGAAAGTTGAGTATGCTTAGAATTTTTCTCATATATAGGTTTGTCTCCAGCTCAAATCATATTATAGAAATTTTTTGCCTCGTCATTGGGTTCCTCTTTCGTGTTGAATTCAAGACAAGCAGCATCAAAAATCATTTTATAGTATGTAGTATGATTAATATTATCCAAGACCATTTGTTCAGTTTCACTTACTGACACTCATACTGAACTCGAACACCTCTGGTGAACTCGCTTCTCACCATGGTATATCTAAACATAGTAATCTACCACAAAAAAATTTCTATATAGATGCATCTTCACAGTCTCAACATTAAAAAACTTTTTATTCTAACATTTAAATAAAGTGCAAGGACATCGGATATCTATACCACCATTCACAAACTCAGGATGCCTTAGAGCAAACTCAAAAAATTCATCAACGTTATGCCCCCATTCATTAGAGAAGATTCAATTGACTATTCGACCCTTATACATCCATTCACGATCATCTTACATGACTAGTTAAAAAATTCATTTGATTTAACAAATGCAATTGTCTCTAATTATAGTTATATATAATTATATAGACATCTATTTAGATATACAAATATTTATATATAGTTATCCACATATAGTTTAAAATAATGTTGTATATTGCTATACATGTAATTATAAATATAGTTACAAGTGGTTATACATATAGTTACACATATAGTTAAACGTAAATTTATACATGTAGGTTTATATATTTGTTCATTTACTTTTTATAATTATACATATAGTAATGTATAGGTATAGATATAGTAAAATACTTTTTTATATACAACTATATACAAATATATAGTTGTAAATTTAATATTTAAATATAATTGTGCATAAAACTTTTAAAGTTATACACATTGTAAGATACAATTATTTATAATTAAATATTATTTTACATATAATATATATAGTTATAAATAGTTATATATAATAAAACTTATATTTATATATAGATATATTTATACAAGTAGTTATAAGTGGTTAAACATAAATATAAACAATGTTATATAAACTATTTTGTTTTAATTATATTAATAAATAAATGTATATATAGTTACAAATATAGTTTATATAATTATATAGACATTTAATTAGTTATACAAATATTTATATATAGTTAAACACATATAGTTTAAAATAATGTTGTATGTTGTTATTCATGTATTTATAAATATAGTTACATGTGGTTATACATTTACTTACAAATAGAGTTAAATGTATATTTATAGATGTATGTTTATATATTTGTTAATTTAATTTTATATAATTATACCTATAGTAATGTATAGGTATAGATATTCTAAAATACTTTTTTATATACTACTATATACATAAATGTATATATAGTTACAAATATAGTTATATATAATTATATAGACATTTATTTAGTTATACAAATATTTATATATAGTTATACAAATTGTAAAATAATTGAATATTACATAATTGTTATATAAGAAAATATATAAATGGATAGTTTAATGTAAATCTTTTATAGCTATTTATAAACATTAATACATATGTATAAATATTTATATATAAAATTATATGTTTATTTAAACATATAAATGTGTATTTATAATATAATAAGACAATATATATTAAAGTATAGATATTTATACATAATTTCTTTCGATTATATAAATGTATAAAAGTTTATATATACTATTAATAAACATTATTTAAGATTAATTTTGGGTAAAAATTTGATTTACCATAAATTATAATATATATTAAAGTATAGACAATCATAGCTAATGTCATATGATTATATACATATAAACCATTAACATTAAGATTATTCGGATGCAAACATCATCTAATAGAAATCAAAATTATTAAAACCCTAAAAATATAAGCAGTAGATGAATAAATTTTAAAAAATGAAAAATTATAGATTAAGTAATTGTGTCGAGTCAAAATCATGTTTGGTTAAATGAAATCGAAGCAAAAATTAATAAATTAGGTTGAGAAAAAAACCTAATACCAGAATATACTAAAAAATGAAATTTCGAATGTCTATGTATAATTCAGAGAGACGGAGGTGTGTATAATCAATTTGAAGGAGAAGAACAAAGAAAAACGTACCAGGATTCAGAAGAAATATCAAATTTATGTGATTTCATGCTTATAGTTGGCTCAGATTCGGAAAAATGACGGAGTTACGATGATTTAATGTTATGATGATTTAGCAAATGATTTCAAATCAAAAAATTAAAACATTGAATTACCAACCAAAATTATTGTCGGTAAAAGGTCGGTGAGAAAAAATTTATAAGTATTTGGAAGTCTAATTTACTGACCAATTTTAAAGGTAATATGTTTTTGGTCGTTAAATAGTCGGTAATTAGTTGACAATTTCTATTTGCTATTTCCATCTTAATTTACTGACCAATTTCCAACCAAAAACATTTGGTCAGAAGGTATGGTCGATATTCGGTCGAGAAATTGTCAATAATTACCGAGCTAAATATTTGGTCAATAGTTGGTCGGTAATTACAACGTTATAAATATATTGAATAACTACTTTACCGATCATTATTAATGGTAATATATTTTCTATCATTAAATAGTCAGTAATCTTTTGAAATATTTTTCACTAATTCCCTTCTAATTTACAAACCATATTTCCGACCAAATATATTTGGTCGGTAATATATGGTTGGTAGTTGGTTAGAATTTTTGGTCGGAAGTGTTTTTCTCCGATGCACCTCTTCAATTCTCTAAATTGGTCCTGAATTAGTCAGAAATTATCAACATATATATTTGGTCGGTAAATGGTTGGTATGTATGAAGCCATAAATAATTTGAAAAATACTATACCGAGAAATTATAAAGATATGTCGTTAAATGGTCGGTAATATATTCAATAACAACTCTATAGAATAATTTCCAATAAAAAACATTTGCTCAATAATTATGGTTATTATTTTGTCGTAAATTTGGTTGGCAGAAATTTCTTTTCGATAACCTTTATTGGTCGCTAACTGGTTGTGTTTTGATAGTAACTACCGACCAAATTTTATGGTAAGTATTTCGACTGTTTATCATAATTTTTTGTAGTATCTATCTGCATATCTATCTATTTTTCTTTCTATATATGTGTAAATCTATTTACCTATACATCTATCCATATGACTATTTGACTATCTAACTATCTGACTATCTATCTATCTGTCTATCTATCTATCTATCTATCTTTATATCTATCTATCTATCTTTATATTTATCTATTTATCTATCTATCTATTTTTCTATCTATATATCTATTTATCTATCTGTCTGCCTGTCTGTCTATCTATCTATAAATTTGTCTATCAAAATATATGTCTATCTATTGGACTATCAATTAATCAATCTATATATTTATCTATATATTTATATAATTATCTATCTATCTATATGTCTATTTAACTAACTATCTATCAATCTTTCTATCTATCAATCTATTTGTCTATATATTAATCTATTGATTTTTCTTTCTTACTATCTATTTTATCTATTTGCCTATCTTTATATATAACTATCTATTTATCTATATGTTAATTTATCTATGTACGTGTCTAGCAATCTATGAATCTATCTATATGCTTATTTATCTTTCTTTCTTTCTTTCATTCTTTCTTTCATTCTTTCTGTCTATCTATCTATTTGTCTATCGATCTATCAATATATCTATATATCCTATCAATCTATCTATCCATCCATTTATCTATTTATCTTTTTATCTATCTATCTATCTATCTATCTATCTTTAAATCTATCTATCTATCTATATGTCTATTTATCTATTTATATGTCTGTCTATCTATCTTTTTGTCTATCTTTCTAATTATCTATCTATCTGTCAGTCTGTCTATCTATCTATTGATCTATCTATTATCTTTCTATCTATTTGTATATCTATCTATCTAACTAACTATCAAACTATCTAACTATATATCTATCTATCCAATTATCTATCTATCTAATAATCTATCTATCATTTTATCTATATATCTTTTTATCTATCTATCTATTTATCTACATATCTATCTCTCTATATGTCTATCTATATTTATCTATCTATCTCTATATTTATCTATCTTTCTATCTATCTTTCTATTTATCTATTTCTCTATCTAAATATCTATGTATACAAATATCTATCTATCTATCTGTTTATCTATCTATTTTTGTATATGTCTATCTGTCTATCTATCTATCTACCTATTTATATATCTATATGTCTCTCTATCAATCAATTTGTCTATTAGTCTAACTATCTATCTATATATCTATGTATTTATCTATTTGTCTATTTTGTTTATCTCTATATATGTCTATCTGTATAACTGTCTATCTGTGTAAATGTGTATTTGTCTATCTATCAAACTTTTTAACTTTATATCTATCTATTTGTCTATTATTTCGCTATCAATTTGTCTATCTATATATCTAGCTGTCAATCTTTCTATCTATTTTCTCTCTATCTTTGTATCTTTCTACTATCTATCTGCCTATCTCTCTTTCTACCTATATGCCTATCTATCATTTTGTTAATCTATCTATTTTTTTATCTATCTAATGTCTATCTATCTATATATCAATTAATCAATCTGTCTATCTATCACTCCATAAAAATATTAATCTATCAAAATAACTATCTATTTATCTATCTATCTATCTTTCTATTTGCATATCTATCTATCTATATACCTATCTATATGACTATTTGATTAAATAACTATCTGACTATCTATCTATCTATTTAACTATATATCTATTCATTTGACTATCTATCTATATGTCCGTTCGACATCTATCTGTCTATCTATCTATTTGTATATCTATCTATTTATCTATCTATCTGTCTATCTGTCTGTCTATTTATCTATCCATCTATCTATCAAATTATTTGTCTATCTATCTATCTATCTGTCGGTCTGTCTGTCTATCTATTGATCTATCAAATTATCTATCTATCTAATTATTTATATGTATATCTATCGATCGATCTATCTATCTAACTATCTATTTATCTCTCTATATATCTGTCAATCAATCTATCTATCTATCTATCTATCTATCTCTTTATTTATTTGTATATCTTTCTATCTATCTATCTATCCATCTATCTATCTATTTGTCTATCTATCTATCTAATTATCTATCTAATTATTTATATGTATATCTATCGATCTATCTATCTAACTCTTTATCTATTAGTCAATCTATCTATCTATCTATCTATTTGTCTGTCAATCTTTCTATCTATCTATCTGTCTGTCTATTTATCTATCTATTAATTTGTCTATCTATCTATTTGTCTATCTTTTTATATATCTATCTATCTATATGTCTATGAATTAATTAATCAATCTATCTATATATTTATCTATCTATCTATGTATATATCTATCTATATGTCTATTTATCTAGCTATATATCTATATCTTTTTCTATCTATCAATCTATTTGTATATATATCAATCTATCTATTTTTAGGTCTAACAATCTATATATCTATTTGTCTATCTTTATTTCTAACTATTAATCTATCTATATGTTTATTTATCAATTTATGTGTCTATCAATCTATGAAGCTATATATATGCTTATTTATCTATCTATCTATCTTTTTTGTATATCTATCTTTTTGTCTATTGATCAATCTATATATCTATCTGTCCTACCAATCTATCTATCTGTCTATTTATCTATCTATCTTTTTATCTATCTATCTATCTGTCTATCTATCTATTTATCTTTAAATCTATATATCTCTCTATCTATATATCTATCTATATATCTATTTGTATATCTATCTATCTCATTATCTCTCTATCTATTTGTCTGTCTATCTATCTATCTTTCTATCTATCGATTATCTTTCTATCTATATGTCTATCTATCTATCTATATGTCTATCTATATATCTATATATCTATCTATTTTTCTATCTATCTATCTAACTTTTGATCAATCTATCTATATAAATATATATCTATCTATCCATCTAATTATCTATCTATCATTTTATCTATCTATCTATCAATATATTTTCTTTTTATTTATCTTTTTATCTGTCTATCTATCTACTATCTATTTATCTTTCTATCTATTTATTTATCTATCTATCTTTATATCTATCTATCTATCTTTATTTCTTTCTATTTATCTATTTCTCTATCAAAATATCTATCTATCCAAATATCCATCTATCTATCTGTCTATCTATCTATTTGTGTATATGTCTATCTATCAATCTATCAATATATCTGTCTATTTATATATCTATGTATCTAACTATTTGTCTATCTTTATATATGTCTATCTGTATAGCTATCTATCTGTGTATCTGTGCATTTGTCTATCTATCTAACTTTTTATCTTTATATCTGTCTATCTGTTTATTATCTCTTTATCACTTTGTCTATCTATCTATCTATCTGTCAATCTTTCTATCTATGTATCTCTTTATCTTTGTATCTTTTTACTATCTATCTATCTTTCTTTCTTTATACCTGTGTGCCTATCTATCATTTTTTTTAATCTATCTATTTTTTTATCTATCTAATGTCTATATGTCTATATATCTATCTGTCTGTCTGTCTGTCTGTCTATCACTCTATAAAATGTTAATGTATCAATCTAACTTTCTATTTATCTGTCTATCTTTCTATTTGCATATTTTTTTATCTGTATACTTGTTTATATGACTATATGACTATCTAACTTTCTGACTATCTATCTTTCTATATATTTATCTATCTATCTATCTATTTGACTAACTATCTATCTATCTATATCTATCTATCTATCTATCTCTTTGTCTGTCTATCTATCTATCTATATATCTATCTATCTATTTATCTATCTATCTATCTATTTATTTGTCTATCTATCTATCTATCTATATATCAATCAATATATCTGTCTGTCTGTCTA
Organism: Sapria himalayana; assembly: GCA_029783825.1. NCBI lineage: Eukaryota > Viridiplantae > Streptophyta > Magnoliopsida > Malpighiales > Rafflesiaceae > Sapria > Sapria himalayana. The sequence continues at coordinate 81,462 of JAREIK010003451.1, forward strand.
TCTATCTAATTATCTTTCTATCTAATTATTTATATGTTTATTTATATATCTATCTGTCTATTTGTCTATCTATCTATCTATCTCTCTATCTATCTGTCAATCAATCAATCAATCTGTCTGTCTATCTATCTATCTATCTCTCTATCTATCTGTCAATCAATCAATCTATCTGTCTATCTATCTATCTATCTATCTGTTTGTCTGTCTTTCTATCTATTTATCTATCTGTCTATCTATCTTTCTGTATATATATTTAACTATAAATATATTTTTCAATTTGTCCATCTATCAATATATCTCTTTATCTATCTATATGTCTATCTATCTTTTTTAGTTTCTACATATCTATCTATCAATCAATCAATCTTTCTATCTATATATTTATTTATTTATCTGTCTCTATATATATATATATATATATCTATCTATCTATCTATCTATTTATTTCTCTATCTATCAATCAAAATGTCTTTCTATCTATCTATCTATATATCTATTTATTTATTTATCTATCTATCTATCCATTTTTTTTTGTTTTATCAATATATCTATCTATGTATCCATATATATATATATATATATATTATCTATCTATGTTTTTTCTTTCTTTCTTTCTATCTTTTTTTTTCTTTCAATTAATCTATTTTTCTATCTATCTATCAATGTGTCTATCTGACTATCTGTCTATTTGATTATATGTCTATCTTTCTATCTGTCTGTCTATATATCTATCTGTATATCTGCCTACTTATTTATCTCTTTATGTGTCTATCTGTCTATTACTCTACCTATTTATATGTCTATCTTTTTATCTCTTTATCTTTCTATATATATATATATATATATATATATATATATATATATATATATATATATATATATATATTTCTATATCTGTATATACCTATTTTTCTATCTATCTATCTATCTATCTTTCTTTCTTTCTATCTATCTTTTTATATATTTCTAATATATGTCAATCTCTCTATCTGTCTATCTATCTATCTATTTATCTATTTGTATATCTTTCTATTTATCTATCTATCTCTCTATTTATCCATCTATCTATTTATCTATTTATCTATCTATATATTTATTTATATATCTATTTATTTGTCTATCTTTCTATCAAATTATCTATCTATCTAATTTTTTATCTGTATATCTATCTATCTATATATCTATCTATCTTTCTAGCTATCTATCTATCTATCTATCTATATGTCTATCTATCTACCTCTTTAAACTATCTAGTCTATCTATAATATAAGTACAAAATATTAGTGTAGCATGAATTTAGAGTAGTTATAAAAATGATACCATATGCATGCACTCTTATCCATATGCCATAAAAAAGTTTCAAATTATGATAGTATGCATCAATTAATCATCAAAGATATAAGTATGATATCAAAAAAATGATCATAATGCTCAAAATGGCATAATATCTTTATGGCGAGATCTAAGAGAGATTATTATTTACTTAACCTTATGCCTAAAATTTGCTAAAATTACATCTGATAAGTCTTAAACTCGAGTATTACCATCATTGAATGAAGATACTCATCATTATATCAAGACATGACCTCCAACAGATATATACAACACAAAAACTTCATTTGTAATTAGTTATTCAAGTTCTATTTATACACAAACTCTTTTAATTTAAAACTTCTTATGATATTCTGTATGTTAGTATTTGTTTAATCCCACAAATACCTCTGATAGATGTATACATGCATTACTTGATAAAAATACTTTTATCTCTAAATTTATGTAGATCCCATTACACTTAAGTGGATATACATATTACATCAAGAAATAAACATTCAAATATGTCACAATTCAATTGTGCATGTTTGAAAATATACCTAGACATAACATAAAAATGTCTCTTTTAACAAAATTTTCAAATTTTTAATTATCAAATATAAGATTAACAATATGGCGCACAATAATTTAATTTCTTTTATAGAAATAGTGAAATGTTATATCACAATATAAGGGGCATGTATTAGAAAAAAAAATTTAACTTTTATTCATTAGAAATATTATATATCATAAATATATAAGTAAAAGGTGCAATTAATTAAAAAATTAAATTAATTAAAAAAAATTAATAATAAAAATAAATTTTTTATATTTAGCTTAACTAATAATATTGTTGAAAAAATAATAAAATCTAAAATATTATACATAGAATAAGGTAAAGTAGAAATATATAAAACATGCATCATTATAGCTTGATTCATCATTTTATGTCCATGATTGTAATGTGATGGTATGAATCAAATCATCATTATCATGTATGAGTATGAATGTAACACTAGAGATGCCCTATATATCCTCAATGTCACATAAGTTATCATCTTTCAATAACTCTTTTATTTTTTATTGAATTTTTAACTTTAAATCTTCCAAATCTTTCAAGTATCAAGTATCTTTTCTGATATATGATCATAGTCTATATCTCTTATCTAAAATAATATTTATAGCCACACAAAAAAAGATTACAATACTATGCTAGATATTGGAAAGCTTAGTAGATCACATATCATTTTAAAAAATATAGAATATGTGGATTTGTATAATTTCTATCAATTCAAATTTTCATTTTCTTATCATCATGTGATATAATATTGTAGTAATTAGTATCTATGTACTGAGTTAATTTGCTTCAATAAATCACCATGTTATTTTTCTATTGCTAACTGGATAAAAAAATATCATCTTTGAATATTATATCCATGTCCGTATTTGGAGACTGACTACAACTATCGTACATAGTATCATAATATGAAATATGTTAGTTAATTTTTATTGAATAAAATATTCAGGTTTGCCTGCTTAGTTCATGCAAGTTGATATGTATCTTGATATATTTTTTATCCCTTTCACCTTAACCCTAGAATTTATATAGACAGACAAACAAAAGTTGAATTGAAGAACCAATATTCTAGATATATAGTTTCCCTCTCAATAACCATGAAACTAAATGAAGAGTATCATCTATACTTGCTAAACATGTTAATAATATTGTATATGTATTTGAGTGCAATGCAAGTGATAAGAGTGTACACAAATAAATATATATTTATCATATTATATAAAACATACAAGAATTTCATAATAAATATTTATATTACAGTCAAAATCATTAATAATATCTTCGTTGCTCTTCTATTGACATAATTGAATATCATGTATTAGTACCCAACATATGACTCTAATATCAAGTAACTATAATTACAAAGGTGACTTATATTCATTTAGAATTTTTTTAGGCTGAATGAAAAATATAGACTTCTAGACTCTTGTTAGCAATCATAGTACAATATTTTAATTAATTTTCTAATTTTTATATTCATGAGAAAACAACTTTTATTCTCACTTGTGTTGTTGGGTTAATTATATGATACATACACCTAATATAAAAAATTTAAACTAACAGCTCATCTCTTATAGTTGACAAACATAATAATGGTAATTTTATTATTCAAAGCATTTTTATATATAATAATAAATATGTTATTCTGTATGTCATATTTTATTATGATATACACTCATATATGGAAAGATTATCATGAGGATGATATACTTAATGATTACAATGATTATAACAATGATGCTACTAGGCCTACCTACATATCTGTCAATCAATCTATCTATCTACTTGTCTATCTGTCTATATGGTCTATATATTTATCTATCTATGTGAATATCTATCTATTTGTCTATTTGTCAATCAATCTATAAATAAAAGTCTATATAATTAAATATAATTATATTTGTAACTATGTATACATATATGTAAATCTATATATTTGTTTATTACTTTGTATACATTTATGTATAGATACATATAACTACTAGTATGAATATATACGCCACACACACACACACATACATAAGTAAATGTTTAACTAAATAAAACTATTTATAACTATATATACTATATGGATAATAACATATAACTATAAATAATTATATCTCACTATATGTATAACTAAAAAATATATATACGTAACTATATTTAAATTTATAATTTACAACATATATTTAATATACATTCGTATATATTAATATATACAAATGTATTTTACTATATCTATACCTATACATAACTATATGTATAAATATATATAATTATATGAAAAAATATATATACCTACATGTATAAACATAAGCTTAACTATATGTGTAACTATATTTATAATTACATGTATAACAACATACGACATTATGTTTAACTTAATGTGTATAACTATATATAATTATTTGTATAACTATATAAAATTCTATATAATTAAATATAACTATATATGTAACTATGTATACATATATGTAAATCAATATATTTGATTATAACTGCATACATTTATGTATAACTACATATAACTACTTGTATGAGTGTGTGTGTGTGTGTGTGTGTATCTTTATCTATATCTATATCTATAAGTTTAACAATTTATAACTACATGTACTATATGTATAATAACATATAACTATAAATTAATGTATCTTACTATATGTATAACTATAAAACCATTATACATACTATATTTAAAAATATAATTTTCATCATATATTTAATATACATTTTTATATATTATTATATAAAAATGTATTTTACTATATCTATACTTATACATAATATATGTATAAATATATAAAATCATTTCCAAAAATATATATACCTGCATGTATAAATATAAGTTTATTTATTGTGTAGCTATATGTATAACCACATGTAACTATATTTATAATTACATGTATAACAACATACAACATTATGTTTAACTATATGTGTATAACTATATATAAATATTTGTATAACTATATAAAACTCTATATAAATAAATATAACTATATTTTTGACTATGTAAATCTATATACTTGTTTATAACTTATATACATTTATGCATAACTACATATAACTACTTGTATTAATATATATAAGTGTGTGTCTATATATATATATAACTAAATGTTTCACTATTTATAACTACATATACTATATGTATAATAACATATAATTATAAATGAGATAATACTAATTTGTTGAACTAAATTTAAATTAAATGGAAAAAGATATACTATCAACAATATGTAAACACATAGCATTAGAGTGTCAACTGGTCAGATATAGCATGCTATTGAAATAAGGGTCATACTCTTACCTAATCCCACCCCTTGGTCCTCAATCTTATATATGAACTTATATATGACAAAAGATGTAGTATTTGAAAGGTTTGTACAGAAGACAATTTTTTTTCTTTTATGTAATTCCTCATTCTAACATTGCATTTTATTTGTCTCTCTCTCCCTCTCTCATTCTTTCCGTGTCAATCTCTTCCTCTTTTTCTTTTTGTGTCACTCTCTCTTTCTTGTTATTTTCTTTCTTGCTCTCCTTCTTTCTTGCTTGCTCTCTCTCTCTCTCTCTCTCTCTCTCTCTCCCTCTCTCTATCTCTCTCTCCCTCTCTCTCCTTCTCTCTCCCTCTCTCTCCCTCTCTCTCCCTCTCCCTCCCTCCCTCCCTCCCTCTCTCTCTCTTTCTATCTCTCTCCCTCTTTCCATTTCTCTCCCTCTCTCTCTCTCCCTCCCTCTCTTCCTCTCCCTCCTATCTCTCTCTCTCTCTCTCATCCCTCTCTCTCTCTCTCTCTCTCTCTCTCTTCATCTCCCCCTTGAAACTTTAAATTTCTTTCTTTTTTGCTTTTCTTTCGTGTCCATTAGCATATTTTTATCCCTTTATCTAGTAATAGCAGGATATCTATTAATTTTTACCGTGCTAAAATTTGCTTTATTTATTCATGTAGATTCTTGCAATGCATTGCATCGATATTCATGATATTTAATTTTTAAATATTTATCTGTAAGTAATTTTATTTAATTATTAGTATATTTTGAATTAATTGAATGTTTAATTCAAAATAATGATTAAGCATTATTATTTGTATGTAAAATAGATAAATGAGTTTAGATCGTTAGTGGATGTACTAAAGGTTAATGAAAGAAATTTTGACTAAAAGTATTTTGAGTGGGCTTGAAATTTTCATCAATTTTGCATATAGTCAATTGAGATGGATGGATGGAGAAAATATTAAGTGTCCATGTAATCATCGCAAGTGTCAAAATATCCCTTTTCATGATGTAAATACTATAAGATACTATTTGGCTAAATATGGCTTTGTGCCAAATTATTTTGTTTGGATTTATCATGGAGAAAGTATAATCGCTCTAAATATTGACCAAAATGAGGGTACTGAATCATTTGATTGGGTGTAAAGATGCATCAAACACATACCATAGAATAGTCATTGAAGTTGCTGGTGCTAACTTCAATATGGATTACATGGATGAACCACCTAATCCTGAATCTCAGAAATTTAATGAAATGTTTAAAGCTACAGATAATGAGTTGTTGTTTAGTTGTAAAACTCATTCCCAATTTTCACTTGTTCTCTGCTTTGCTGATTAACCTATATATGAATCTTTGCAGGACATTTGATGTGAGACACATGAAAAAATTTGATTCAGAGCATTCAAACATTGCCATGGTCCTTCTAATGCATGGGTCCCATATTTACAAATTTCAGCTGGATCAAAAGGAGGCTGAGCTTCTATTATTTTCATTATTCCTGAAACATTTTTTTTTGTACTCTCTTTCTCTCTAAACATTATTGTTGGATATCTTTTAGATATTTGTTGAAGTTGTATGACTATCAACTTAGATTTATGTTTGTTCATGTCTATAATTACTATTTTTATATATATGTGAATATGTTTGTATGTCCCCAAATATTTTGGGTAGAGTTTTACCCTATTATAGGTATGTAAAAGGATTGGCTGGTCCTCCTGGTGCTGGGAATAACACCTTAGCTTCTAAAGCTTAGAGATGAATGAAAAAATTTTGTCCCACGCAAACGCATGTTTGTTCTTGACACTCTTATTTTGTGTAGATCTACATTGTCACAATTTAGATCTGTGACTGCTTTTTATCAGTGATCAGTGGAATTAAACTATTCAAATATTAATAGCCATTATGATTCCTAAATGAACATACAGGTGTGATAAAATTCAATACCATGTAGCCTGTTGTCATTTCATCTTCCATTTCCCTTTTGTTTGGCACTTTCTAAATTTCAAAAAATTAACCATGGACTGATACGTGAAGCTGGGCAACACAAAAGAATATTTTGATGGGCAGGTCATTAGAAATCTTTGAGTAATCTTGATTCAGTAATTTAAAAATAAGCTCATGATTATCTCCTCATAAATTTAGACCATAGACTGTTATTTTCTTTCAACCTCCACCATTTCTTGCTTGCTCCTGCTTTTGCTAAATCAATAAGGTTAACAAAACCCAATCCAGCTTCTTGAACTGGGTAGCATAAGTCTCTACATTTTTTCTAGTGTAGTTTATATTTGCCCTCTTTTTTCCCCCATAAAAAGTTAGCTAAATCTTTTTCGATTTTTTTTAATAATAGAAATTGAAGGTTGAATTATCATAATATTATGCATTAAAATACTTTCTAGAACATGTTTTATTAGAGTAATTCTGCCCCCCAAACTTAAACATTCCTCATTCCATCCCGAGATTTTCTTTTTTAATTTATTTAATAAAAATTCTAAATATACTATCTTAAGTTTACCTTCATATATCGGGCAGCCCAAATAAATCATTTCTCTTTTATTATGGAAGAAACCTGAAATGTTTTTGATTTTATGAGCTAATGCAATTGGAGCCTTATATGATATCATGTATTGGCATTTTCTTTTATTTAATTTTTTACCTGTTTCTTCCTCCATGCATTTCAATAAATTCATCAGATTATGTAGTGATTTGCTACTATCATTAGTGAATATAATCACATCATCTGCATATGCAAGGCAACTCACTAATGGAGTGTTCCTCGGCTGTCTAAAAGTGCCTATCATACCATTCCGTATTTTATCTTTAAGGTTAATTATTAAAAGTTCCAGATAAATCTTAAATAATGATGGTGAAAGTGGATCACCCTGTCTTAAACCTCTAACTGGTTTTATTTTTTCTCCTACCTTTCCATTTGTGATAATTCTAGCCCATGTATTAGAAATGCATCTATAAATCAAATCTATCCATGTTTCAGAGAAACCCATCTTTCTCATGATATAACAGAGATTGCTCCATTCTACTCTAACAAAAGCCTTGTAGAGATCCAACTTTATAATAACATTTTGCCCTCTTGTTTTGGATCCTATTTCTCTACTCATTTCTTTAGCCAAGCAGATATTTTCCATTATTAATCTATTTTTCATAAAACCGGTTTGTTCTTTAGAAATAATTTTAGGTAAAATCTAAGTTTATCTATTTTGTAAAATTTTAGATACAATTTTGTAAATTGTGTTACATAGGCTTATTGGTCTAAAATCCTAACCTTTCTGCGGATTCTCTATTTTAGGTATGAGAATAATGTGAAAGCTTCTCCATTTTTTTCCAAATTCAGCCCCACAAAATATACTATTAACTGCTTTTTCTAAATCATTTTTTATTATATCCCAACAGACTTGGAAAAAACTGTTGTTCCATCCATCCGGTCCAGCTGCACTATCTTTGTTCATACTATATATCGCTATTTTGATTTCTTCTTCTTCTGGGAGTTTAGTTAACATGGTATTATCTTCTATGGTGATTTTATTTTCTATGTTTTTTAAGAGTGAATTTCCTTTTAGTTCTCTTATTCCACTTAATTGGTTTTCAAAAAACTTTGAAAAATAGTTTTGAATGTCTGAATCTTTTTCAAGCCATTCTTCCTTATTATCTTTAATACATCTAATTCTATGTTTATGATATTTTAACTTAGCTATTTTTTGAAATAAAACTTTGTATTTTTATCACCTTCTTTAAGCCATTTAATTTTTGATTTTTGTTTCCAAAAAACTTCTTCCATTCATATTTTTAGATTTAATTATGCTTGTGCCTTGCTAAGAGCACTTCTATTATCTATATTTTGAATTTTTTCAAATTCTATTTTTCTTTTTAATACCAGTTCCTCTGTATCTTTTATATTTTTAATTATATTCCCAAAAGTATCGTTATTCCACTTTTTTAATTCAACTTTTAATCTACTCAACTTGTTATTTAATACTTGAATAGGATTTCCTAATGTCTCTTTGTTCCAAGACTATTTCACCATCTTTAAAAAACCATGGTGTAAACACCAAGAATTCTGGAAATCTAAAAAAACCTCCTGTGTGATTTGATTTTTTAATAGTAATTAATAATGGGCTGTGATCAGAGCAGGTTCTGTTTAAGTGTTTCACTTCTGTATTGCCAACTTGATTTAGCCATTTAAAATTAAATAAGGCCCTATCTAGTCTCGCCCATATTGTGCTTTTTTTCCTCCAGTTATTACACCATGTAAACGGTGAGCCTAAAAATTTAGCTTCTATTAAGTTTGTTTTATTTATTATATCATTAACGTGAGACATTCCTCCTTTATTTGGTGTCCTACCACCCTTCTTTTCTTTAAGACTTCTAACTATATTAAAATCTCCACCGATAATCCAAGGCTTTTTTTCCATCGAAATTTTATTCATTTCATCCCATATTCATTTCTCTCTTCTCTTTTATTTTTTGCATAAATTATTGTTATTATTTCATTTTCATCTTGACTTAAACTAAAGTTTATTATTTGATTAGTTTCTTTTAATATTTTTATATGTAAATTATATTTCCATAAAATTCAAATTTTTCTATTATTATTAGCATAGCCATTTTCAAATCCTAATAATTTTTTATAATAATTTAGCTGGACTCTATCCACCATAGGTTCAGCTATCAAAATGAGATTAATTTTATGCATATATATTAGTTTTTTTATTCTATTTCTTGAGCGGAGGGTTTGCTATTCCCCTAATATTCCAATAGATGTAATTATACATTTCTTATGGATTTAGCCTGTGCTCTAGTGGTGCATTTAGTTTCGTATATCTTATTCAAATGTTTTTTTTTCATGCTTCTAGGTTTTCTTAGTGAGCTTAGTTCCTGTTCTCTCTCATCTTTCTAATCCCTACCCAATTGAATGGCCATTATTTTTAGTTCTTCAATTTCCCGATCTCTATTTCCCATTTTTTGTTTAAGCTTGAGTTTTTCTATATTAATATCATCATTATTGATTCTATTTTTCTGCTCATTGTCTTCCCCATCCGTATAAAGAGAAGTCAAGCTTTTTATTTCTGATTCATCATCTGAATCCTCTTCCACCAGTACTGCCCAGCTTTTATTTTTTTGTTTCTTATTTTTCATTTGAATTCTGGTTCTCCTATTTAGTTCTGAGATTTTTTTCATCATTTCTCTCATTTTAGCATTTTCTATGGATTCTGTTCTTGCCTCCTCATTATTCTGCCTATTATATTCAATTAATTTTAGTTCTTCAACTTTATCATTCTTTATATCTGTTTGGGCAATAGGTTGAAGTTTTTTTTATATTTAACCATTTCTTTATTACTTTCGATTGCTCTTTTTCTTCTCTTCTAGTTTCTGTTTATTTTCATTTCTTTTTTTATTAACCAAACATACCTCTAGAGCATGTACCATCTTTCTGCAGCATGCACAAAAAGGAGGGAGGTATTCTGGAACAATAGGTTGCCAAAAACCACCTCCCTCTGTGTTTCCAATCTATATACGATGAGAGAGAGTTTTCTGCAAGTCCACCTCTACACAAATCCTTGCAACACTCGGTCTAGAGAGTGTTGTCGTAGCATTATCAAGAAAAAGAGGAGAGCCCAAAACACACGCAATACGATATAATGCCATTTTATCGAAGTAGTGAATCGAGAGCATAGGTAATAGAATCCATACCGGAGCCAGCAACGATTCCTCCTTTGTGTTGAATTCTGGAGTCCATTTAAAGGTTCTCATGGGGTATCCCATGATATACCAAACTCCTTTCAACCATAAACGATGGAAATCCTCCTCGGAATGAAGTTGCAGTAACACATGTTTCTCATCAATCAGCCCGATTTTAATCAATGTTCTGAGTTTCAATCCTTCGAAGAATGCCCTAATATCATCAATACGGGGCCTTCCAAGCAACAATTTCCCCACAAGCGTGTGTGTATGAGTTGCAGAGAGCTTGTGAACTTCCTCGGCCGAAAAGAATATCGAGGGTTCCTCGATATTATTTGCGTCAATTTGTGAGGAGTTCGCAATAGGGGCGTGGTCTTTCTAATAAAATCAGAAAAGAACTTCTTATTAACTAAGTAATCCAATTCCATTAAAATCAGCTTAAAACTTGTTTCATCTTCCACTAAAATTGTAGTTTTCTCTCTCTAGAAAATTTGTTTCTCTCTAGAAAATCTGCTTCTTCTTCTTCCACCAAAATTGTATTAAGGATGATATCAATAAAGTAAAGAATAAAAGTAAGTGTTCATAGATATGGACACAAATGCTTAAACAAAAAGAGTTAGTTGATAGATTTTCTACACTTACTAAAAAAGGATGGAAATGGAATTTAAGCTCGAATGGAGCATTTTCATTAAAAACAGTAAAAAATGAATTAAGAAAAAAACTAAAAGAACATACATTATTCAAATGGGCTTGGAATAATGATAATCCACAAAAAATTAAAACTTTTATGTGGAAAGTTTTATCTAATATTATCCCAATTGACAATAATTTAAAGAAGAAAGGAATTAGGCTGGTTTCTAGATGCGAGTGTTGCTTAAATGAAATTGAAACATTGGACCATCTCCTTTCACACAGGAGAGTGGCAGCAGAGATATGGAAGAGACTAGGCTTAGAAATGAATTTAAAATATGAACATCTAAATTTAAAACGTAGGCTTCAAAATTGGATTAATCTAAAAGTTTCTAGCCCGGTGCAGAAATGGATTAAAATCAATGTGCCACTATTAGTTATGTGGTGCATTTGGAAGGCTAGAAATAAAATCATATTTGAAGGCTATAATATGATAATAGAAGATATCTGGAAAGATATTAAAGAAGAAACAAGTAAAATTTCAGAATCGAGCCCGATAAAAATTCAAGGCTCGAAGAGGGATAAAGAAACCTTAATCTTTTTGAATCTAAAAGAAAATCAGCCTAAACAATTTAAAATAATAAGTATAAAATGGGAAAGCCCACCTCAAGGTAGAATATCTCTAAACACAGATGGTAGCTTCGATAGAGATATGGGCGAAGCAGGAGGTGGAGGAGTGATTAGAGACTCGAAAGGAGGGCTAATATTAGCCTTCAATAGAAAGATGCAAGCATCCTCGGCCGTTCATGCTGAAATATTAGCTTTAAAAGAGGGAATTAAGTTATGTAGAAAATTAGAAATTAAAAATATAGATATTCAAATAGATTCAAAAATTGTTGTAAATTTAATCACAAAGCAGACAAAGATGTGGAGATAAGAAGATGACATAGAGGATATTCTACATGATATGAACTTTCTAAACTTTTCTATAAAGTACATTTTCAGAGAAGCAAATGCATTAGCGGATATATTAGCTAAAGAGGGAAGAGAGAAGGAAGAGAGAAAGGTGATCAGGAATATAATGAAGAGAGCTTACCAAAAAAATTTACTGGAATTTTAAAACTCAATAGTAAGGATTTTCCTTATATTAGAAAGAATAAAAATATTAATTAGAACTTGCCTATTAAATAGGCAAATAAGGCTACATAATGGATCACCCTGGTCCTGAGGGGTGATCGATATAAGTGGGTAAGGCTATCACAAAAGGGATAAGGTAAGTGGCTTTTGCATGCATGGTTTTTCTATTTTTTTTTCTACAGGTAGAAATGAAAGAAGAAACCGAAACTAATTTGAAATAACATTAGGGGATTGGCGCGGGAAAAGGTAATGGATGTATAGATATGTAGTATGTTCTGCAGGTACATATGAATCTGCATAAGGAAACCTTCAGTCCTTAGCTCGGTGGATTATACTGCATGGAAGTCTAGATCTGTTTAAATGGTATTGTTAGAAGTTGCTATTATATGGAGTTTGATCTGTGCTATATTTTAGTGGAAGTCTGTGTTATTAAGTGTATGTTCTGGAAGTCTGTTTTTTTAAAATGTGTGTTGCTGGAAGTCTGTTTCTGGTTGTTTGCTGGAAGTCTATTTCTGGTTGTTTGCTAGAAGTCTGTAATATATATGTATCAAGGTGTAGCCTGTAAAAGTTAAAGAATACAGGAATTGAATAAAAAGCAAAAGATGGAAGAAGGCAGAACACTCCAAACAACTGGAACAACAATGGATCGGTTCCTGAAGTATCAAGCCAAAAGCTAATTTGGTTTGTACAGGGAATGGTGGATAAAGGGTTCAGTTATGTGTATGATACACTTGATCTTGTGCATGGCAGAAAATTTGCAGGTGAATGGTCAATCTGGATATAATTAACAGCAACCAACAATAAACACTTAGGCGGACAGCCCATAGAAATGCTCAAAAACCTTGCTAGAGATTAAAGAAGGCACGAGATGACTCAAGACTCGAGCTAGCTGGAAAACGCTAGAGGGAGAGTCAAAGATGTAGATTTAAAATATACAAGACACTAGAGAAGCACAGAAACATAGAAAGAAGCAAGATAAAGCTTATTATACTCATCGAAAGATTGTGAAAGCAAGACAATGGATTAGCTACCATCATAAAGATAGCCATTAGCATTCATAAGGAATAATTCCTTGCACAAATAGGTAAAGATAAGAGACATATAATAACATAGCCATAGCACAAATAAAATTACATTTTATTAGATTGGTTAAATGTAATTTATCGTTATTTGAAGAATGTGTGTAAAAGGGTTAAGGGTAGATGATAGTTTGTATTAACGGTATTCCTCCGCCAAAAGAGAGGGTTATTACTAATAAAATAAAACTTAAAAAAAAAGCTCATGATTATCTCGTTGTGTGAAATTTCTAGCAAATGGTCGTTGGTATTGCAAACACTAGTCTATCTATTTATTAGTGATATAATGTTGTGTTCTTTATTGGTTTGTAAATGTACTATGTTATGATCTATGCACAAGTGTAACAATGTTATCTATCTGCGTGGAGTACCAGAGGACAAAGAACTTGAAGATGCTAACCATGCCTGAGAGACCTATATGTGTGTTTTTTATGCCCTATATTATTTTCTTCTATTGTCTTTGATGGTATGTGAATTTGCATGAAAGTACATGTGTGTGTGTCATCTGAGGCTATGTGATTATATATATATACATATAATACTATAGTATATACATAAAAATATACTATAGTATATATGTAAGTATACTTTGTATATACGTTCGTATATACCGAGTATATATTTGTGTATATACTGAGTATATACGTACGTATATACTGAATATATACGTACGTATATACTGAATATATACGTACGTATATACTGAATATATACGTACGTATATACTGAATATATACGTACATATATACTGAATATATACGTATGTATATACCAAGTAAATACATAAGTGGGTCGATATATTTATTTGTAGAAATGTATATATTGTCAAACATACACACCCATTTACACACACGCACACACATGTTTGAATATACAATTGCTCAGGCTGGTTTGGTCATCATCGTGCATTGCATACCGATGCATGTCATAAAAGCCATGGATATTTGACCTTCCCCAAAGCTATGACATGAATATATTTCTAGTCCAGGCCAACCAGGTAGATAGTCGTTGGTCTTAAATCTTATAGTATTTGTGTAGATATGCAATTATCACATGGTACAAAGTATATGTATGAGGAAATAAGTTTTCTTTCTATAGGTTCTACAATGATTGGTTCTAATTGTACAAGGTCTTAGAATGATGATGATGATGATGCTCATCTAGTGTCATGTAATTTTAATAGATTTCACAAAAATGTATTTAATCAGAAAAAAAAATGTAACATTACCTGATTTTTACAGGCCACGAGTGCCAGGAGAAATATCGGGTCCTATTTTGGGAGAAGCAGCTCGACGCCTCATTAAAAACTCACTCAATCTCAAAACAGATGGTTGGCAGGGAAGTTCATCAGTAGAGCATCATCGCCCACCCACTTTTGTTATCAGTAGTAGCAACAGGAGCAGAAGCAGCTACAACATCAATATATACGTACGTATATACTTGGTATATACATACGTATATAGTCATTTCCTTCTGTTGTCTTTGATGGTATGTGTATTTGCATGAAAGTACATGTGTGTGCATCATCTGAGGCTATGTAATTATATATATGTACATATAATACTGTAGTATATACGTACGTAAAATAATGTAGTATATACGTACGTATAAACAATAGTATATACGTACGTATAAACTATAGTATATACGTACGTATATAATGAGTATATACGTACGTATATAATGAGTATATACGTACATATATACTAGAGTATATAATTATGTATATACCAAGTATGTAGTACGTATATACTATAGTATATAAGTACGTATATACGGAGTATATACGTATTATAAACTACATTATATAAGTATGTATATGCTTGGTATATACGTACATACATACTCAGTATATACGAACATATATACTCAGTATATATGTACGTATATACTCAGTATATATGTAGTTATATACTCGGTATATACTTACGTATATGCTCGGTATATACGTATGTATATGCTCGGGATATACGTACGTATATGCTCGGTATATACGTACATATATGCTTGGTATATACATATGTATATACCTAGCATATACGTAAGTGGGTGCATATATTTATTTGTAGAAATGTATATATTATCATACATACACACCAATTTACACACACACACACACGTGTTTGAAAATATAATTGCTTGGGCTAGTCTGGTCATCATCGCTCATTGCTTACTGATGCAAGCCATAATAGCCATGGATATTAGGACTTCCCCAAAGCTATGGCATGAAGATATTTCTGGTCCAGGCAAGCCAGGCAAATAGAGGCATACAGAGGCAGACAAAGACAGACATAGGCAGACAGAGGTAGATAAAGATAGACAGAGGTAGACATAGTCTCTTAGTAATTGTGTAGATATGCAATTATCACATGGTACAAAGCATATGTTTGAGGAAATAAGTTTTCTTGCTGTAGATTCTGTAATAATTGGTTCTAATTATACAAGTTCTTAGGAGGATGATGATGATGCTAGTGTAGTGTGGTGTAATTTTATTATATTTCATAAAATTGTATTCAATCTGAAGAAAAAATGTAACCTTGCCTGATTTTTATAGGTTGCGAGTGCTAGGAGGAATATTGAGTCTTGTTTTGGGAAAAGAAGCTTGCCGCCTCGTCAAAAACTCACTCAATCTCAAAATGCATGGTTGGCAGGGAAGTTCATCAGTCAACATCATTTCCCACCCCACATTTATTGGCAGTGGTAGCAGCAGCAATATATACATAAGTATATACTTAGTATATACATAGGAATATACTCATTTACTTCTGTTGTCTTTGTTGGTATTAGAGGTGTCAAACGGGCCGGCCCAGCACGGCACGGCCCGTTTTTCACGTGCCCCGCCGTGCTACCGTGCCCGGCACGGCACGGTTTTTTAAAGTCGGGCACGGCACGGCCCGTGGGCACGGCGAGGCCGTGCCGTGCCGTGCCCGGCCCGCTCGGGCACGGTTGGCTTGGCCAGGCGGCACGGGCGCACGACAGGGGCATGGTAGGCGAGGCGGGGCGGGGGGGAGCCGCATTGCTGGACCTGGTCTCCTGGACCGGCTCAACCAGGGTCCGGGTCCCGGGAGCCAAGCACGGGCACGGGCGCACGGCCCTGTGCTTGGCACTTGGCAGAATGCAGATTATAAAATTTTTTTTTTAATTTTTTTATTAAGTTTCTGTTTATCTGTTTTTACTTTAGAGTTTATGTAATAAATAAAAAATAAAATTTTTTGTAAAAAATATTACATTTCAAATTAAATGTAAGTATGTAACAAACAAAAATTAGAAAATTTATTTTTTTTTTTCAATTAAGTTTAGCATATTTTAATATTATAATGTATTAATTAAATATTAAAATCTAAAGTTAATAAATTTTAAAATAAAATTTAAATCTTAAAATAATAAATAAAAACATTAAGTTAGTAAAAATTTTAATTAAAAAAAATTTAAATTACACAAATAAAAATTACCATTCATGCTTTTGAAACCAATACTCCGAAAAAAAAAGTATAAGTTTCAACACAACGTATAACACAAAGTACAAACAAAGCGTATAAATAAAAAAATAAAAATATATCGAAAAAAAAGAGCAGATGAGCATCAATCGTCAAGCGGCATATCATGAGAATCATCAGCCACAACATCAAGATCAGTATCATATGGGTCATCATCATCGGCAATCAGCTCCTCCGCCATCGTAGTGGATGTGGATGTGACTGCAGTGTCTGTCACAGTCCCAGCTTCAGCAATATCACTGATGCTAAATCTCGATTCCTCCCAATCCTTCAAACATGCCAAGGCCTCAACCATATCTGGACGTAATCTCGATCTCCTATCCGAAATCACGTTCACTGCAACAGAAAAAGCAGACTCCGATGCTACGCTCGACACCGGAGGAGTCAGTAGATCCCGTGCCATCCTAGATAGCACGGGATAGGCGGACTCATATGATTTCCACCACTGTAATAAATCAAGATTCTTATTGTCAGAAGGTGATAGGATTGAGCAGTAATCGGTATCTAAGTACCGAGACAGCTCGCTCCTATGTGAAGGTCCACCCCTACGTTTCCCCCTCGCTAGGTTAATGGAATAAGCGTCATCGCCGAACAAGGTATCAGAGTCCGTACTCACAGTCTCAACACCACCACCACCATACATAGTATTGTAGTATGTGAACAGGTCTGTCAACTTCTCGTAAATGAACCCTTGAGGTGGCTCTTCCAGGTTCATGCACGAGGAAATGAAAGTCAGGGTGTTTTCAACCCCTTCCACCTTAGCCCTAGGGTCCATGCATGCTACGAGGCAATAAAGAGATGGAATGGTGGACCAGTACTTCAGGTACTTGGTCTCCATCTCTGCAACCATATGGCTGAGCGTCGGGTCCCCTCGATACATCCTAAACATGCTACTAATGTTGCATATGCAATGGAGTGCAATGCAAGTGGTGGGCGTATAAACCGACGAACACATGTTCGTCGTGTCATAAAATATCTTCAGGAATTTC
Organism: Sapria himalayana; assembly: GCA_029783825.1. Classification (NCBI taxonomy): domain Eukaryota; kingdom Viridiplantae; phylum Streptophyta; class Magnoliopsida; order Malpighiales; family Rafflesiaceae; genus Sapria; species Sapria himalayana. The sequence goes on from JAREIK010003451.1 coordinate 99,620, forward strand.
ATAAATGAAATTCCTAAATCCCAGTCAGTGTCATCAACAATAAGTTCGCCACTCTTACTATTGACGTAGTCGGATATCACGTGTTCGTATCCAACACATGATTCCAACATCAGGTACGTGTAATTCCAACGATGTCTCACATCAGATTGGAATTTCTTCTTCTTAAGATTCGCAGACAAACAGAGATTACCAAACTCTTGTAGTCTGCGAGGAGTGCGAATATACTTGAGTGCATTGCGTATATTTTCCAACGCGGGGGAACACACCTTCATACCCGCTTGAACTATCAGGTTAATAACATGACACATGCATCTGACATGAAATATCTCTCCTAAAGGTGCATCTCTAATATTCCTAACAAACATATTGATCGCTACTCCATTATTCGCAGCATTATCGAAAGTGACACAAAATTTTATTTTGAATTTTATATTCCCTAAATATTTTCATCATACACTCAAAAATGGCCGGGCCATCATGAGGATGAAGAATCTCAGTGAATCCTAATATTTTTTTATTTATTGTCCAGTTTGAATCGACATAATGACTCGTGATACATGCATAAGAAGAATCATCGTGACATGTCCATATATCGGACGTCACGGACACCACTCCACTAAATGCCAAAAATTCCTTAATTATTTTTTGTTTTTCTAACTTATATATCTTTAGTATGTCACTCCTAGATGTGGACCTAGGAATCCTACGATAGGATGGCTGAAAATAAGTCTGCATGATGCGCACTACCCTCGGATCTTCCGAAAATCTGATCAGAAGACCCATCAATGTGATGAGCCTGGCCATGTCGTCCCTACCCAACTCGCTGGAGTATACGAAGGGAGTAAACTTTGAGACTGAACTCGATCCAGTCTAAAAAAATGTAGTGCCAAGTTGGGTTTGCCTAGGATCTAACGGTCCATGTTTTTTGGAGCATATTTCAGCATGCCTCTTTAGGTGCCCAGTCCCACATGTACTCTTGCATGTTAAAAGTCGCATACAATATTTGCACTGTGCCATTTCATGTTCCTCACCCCTAACATCTAATTGTGTTATGATTTTAAAATGTGTCCAAACTACAGAAGTCCTCCTAGTTTTTTGTTTTTTAGAACTTTGGGCTGAGATGACAGGAGAAACCAAAGTTTCAGGAGCCACAGACGTTTGTGTAACACTAACATTTTCATTTTCCAAATTTAAATATGTGTTAGGTGAAATTGTCATTTTTTTATTTTTCGTACGTTTTTCTAGAGAGAGAAGCTTTAGAGAGAGAAAATAAAAAAAAAAGTAAATTATATTACCCGGTAAAAGCAATGAGGTCACTCACGTGCAAGATGCACCGCAGGACGCTTTGATGTTCAAAACTCAAGTTGAGTTTCACGAAAATCCAAGCCGAAATCAAAATCACGAGGGCCGAGAGAGAGAAGCACGGTTTATGTGAGAGAGAGAAAATATTGAGAGGATTTATGTTTTTGAAAAACATAAATTTTATAGGGAGGGGGGTAGATTTTATCGGCTAAATAAAGTTTTTTTTAAAAAAAAAATTATTATTTTATTATTTTTTTTGAATTTTTTTAATATATTTAAGGGGCAGAATCACGAGGACCGTCGGATTCTGCCCCCTAGCCGTTGGAGTCGAATCCAAGGGCTGAAAATCGCTCAAAGTTTGAAATTTTTTTTTTCCGTTAGAAAATTCGATTTTCTCGGTTCTGTCAGTTTTCGGCAGAAAAGACCGCGGGTCGGGTCTGTTTGGACCCGACCCGCGGTCTTTTTACCGGGAGGGCCCGGATGGGTCGAGTCACGACTCAGTGAGTCGTGACTGTGAGTCGTGACTCGTGAGTCGCGACTCACGCCACGACACGCGTGGCACTGGCGGCGTGCCACGCGTGCCTGCGGGACCGGCACGGGATGGACCCGTGCCGGCGTGCCGTGCCTAGGCACGAGCCGTGCCGGGCCAGGCACAGCAAGGCTCGTGCCTTGCTTCGCCCGGGCACGGCACGGGCCCGGGCACAGTTTTTGAACGTGCCGCGCCGGCCCAGGCATGGCCGAACCATGCCGTGCCTCGTGCAGGGCCGGGCCGGCCCGGCCCGTTTGACACCTCTAGTTGGTATGTGTCTTTGCATGAAAGTACATGTGTGCGTGTGTGTGTAATCTGAGGCTATCTGATTATATATACGTACATATAATACTCCACTATATACGTACGTATATACTGCAATATATAAGTATGTATATACTATAGTATATAAGTATGCATATATCAAGTATATACGTATGCATATACTATAGTATATAAGTACGTATATTCAGAGTATATACGTACATAATACTATAGTTTAATTGTTTGTTTATACTCAATATATACATACATATATACTCAGTATATACGAACATATATACTAGGTATATACATACATATATACTCATATATATGTACTTATATATACCCAGTATATATGTATGTATATACTCGGTATATAAGTACGTATATACTCAGTTTATACCTACATATATACTCGATATATACGTGCATACATATTGAATATATACGTCCATATATACTCAGTATATACGTCCGTATATACTCAGTATATACGTACGTAAAATACTACAGTTTATAATTAGAAATATTATAGTAATATATGTAACAAGTGAAATACTAGAACATATGTACATATACACTATAGTTAATATATATATATATATATACTGTAGTATTATATATTTTTTAAAAACATAACTTTATTTATTTATTTATTTTGGTTTTGTTGACTAGTTTAAATTTTGTACAGATGGTACCGCAATGTTTCCCAAACGTAGCTTATATAAGTGAATGAATTTTTTACTAGACATGATGCACCATGACTCAAACAACTTTGTCGCAGTAGAAAGATGGTGATCAGATGTGCTAAGAGAGGGAAAGTAACCTCAAAGCACATATAGATTATAATATATGCACTGTCAATAGATACATTGATGAATAAGATGTGATAAGGATTTTGTTATGTTTTTGTTTTAATTATGTAAAATATTATATCACAATAATTTATTAAATGATTTTATTTTTTGTTAATTATAAATTATCATGTATAGTTTATGTTTTTATTCAATTTAATATAAAAATATTAAATTATTTAATTACATTTTTTGAAAAAAAAAATTCTGAAAATAGTTTTGGAATTAAAAAAGCTAGGGATTTTTCCTTGCTAATTTCACGAGGGAAATCATTATTTTAGCTAAGGAATTTTCCAACGATATAATTTTTTTAGCTAGGGAATCTTTTCCTCATTAATTTTTAGAACCGAGCACATCAGCATGGGAAAGCTTCTTTGATTAATCCATCGTTATATCCCATATAGCAATGGAAACCACAATTTAGCTACAGAATTTTTCCTATCTATTTGGGATTTTTCTTGTAGTGTATCAATCTATCTATTTATTTATCTATCTATATGTCAATATATTAATATATTTATTTGTCTATCTATTAGTGTATTTAACTCTTTATCTATCTATCTATCTTTTAGTCTATCTATCTGTCTATCAATCTATCTATCAATCTTTCTTTCTGTCTGTCTTTATGTATATCTATCACTCTATGTATATGTCTATCTATCTATCTATCTATCTAACTATCTATATATATATATTTATCTATTTGCCTATCTATCTGTCTCTCTATCTATCTGTCTATCCGTTAATTTATCTCTCTATCTATCTATTTGCTTATATATATATTTATTTATTTGTCCATCTATTTTTCTATCTATTTGTTTATCTATTTGAGGCTATCAATCTGTTTATCTATCTGTCTACCTTTCTTTATATCAATCTGTCTATCTATTTATCTATCCATCTAACTATCTATCTATTTATATATCTATTTGTCTATCTATCTGTCTTTTACCTATATATTTATGTCTTTTTATCTGTCTATATATCTATCCATCTATCATTCTATTTATCTATCTATATATATATATCGATCTATTGGTGAGGATTTCTATCAATCTATCTATAAATCAATATGTCTATTTATCTCTATATCTATCTTTCTATCTTTTTATTTATCAATTTGTCTATCTATTTTTCTATCTGTCTGTCTACCTATCTATATATCTATCAATCTATTTATCAACCTATCTATATGTGTGTGTGTGTGTGTCTATCTATTTATCTATATATGTCCATTTTTTTATCTATTTATCTACCTATGTATCTATCTGTTTGTCTATCTATCTATCTATACACACACACACACACACATATCTATCTATTTATATGTCTATCTTGGTATCTGTCTATCTATTTTGTCTATCTATCTATCTATCTATATTTCAAACTATCTATCAATCTATCTATCTTTATATCTAGCTCTCTATCAGTTTATCTATAACATTATCTATGCATCTATCTATTTGTCCATCTTTATGTCTATCTTTCTGGCTATCTATCTATCTATCAATCTACCATCTATCTATATATATGATTGCCTATCTATCTTTTTATATATTTGTCTATCTATCTATCTATCCATCAATCTTTTTTTTCTATCTATACATTTATATATCTATCTTTCAATCTATCTGTATATCTATCTATCTAGCAATTTTCCTATCTGTGTCTATTAATCTATCTAACTATTTATTTATATGTATATCAATCTATTTATCTATCTATATTTCTATTTACTTATCAATCTTATTATCAATCTGTATATATATCTATCTATTGATCTATTTGTTTATCAATTTGTTTATCTATCTATTTATCTAACTATCTGTCTATGGATCTGTCTATATATATTTATATTTATTTATCTATATATATATATATATATCTGTCTATCAATATATCTATGTATCTATATATATTTCTATATATGTATCAAACTATCTATCAATATGTCTATCAATATTCGATCAAACAAATTATCAATGTATCAAACTATCTATTTATTTATCTATCTGCCTATGTATCTATCTATCTAACTCTCTTCTACTGATCAATCTATCCGTCAGTCTATCTATCTTTCTTTCCATCCATCCATCCATCTATCTATCTTTTTTTCTATCTATCTATCTATCTTTCTTTCATTCTATTTTTTTATCTATTTGTCTATCAATTTGTCTATTTATGTGTCTATCGATCTATATTACTATATATCTATCTAACTGTATGTCAATCAATCAATCTATCTATCTATCTTTCTTTCTTTGTTTCTTTCTATCTATCGATCTATTTGTCTATCTCTTTGTCTATAAATTTCTTTATAAATCATTCAATCAAACAAGCAATCTATATGTCTATTTGTCTATCTATTAGTATGTCAATTTGTTTGTTTGGTTATTTGTCTATATTTTTATCTATCTATCAGGGTATTTGTCTATCTTTCTACATGCCTATTTGACTCTCTATATGCATGACTGTCTTGCTGACATTCTACCTCCTCAAGTGCCTCCTGGTCAATATAACTTAATATCTATATATCTATCTATTTATCTACCTATCTGTCTATCTGTCTATCTGTCTATCTATCTGACTATCTATCTACCATCTATTTGTTAATCTATCTATCTATCTATGTGTTTACCTATCTGGCTATCTATATGTCTATCTATCTACCTATCTATTTTTTTATTTATATATATATATCAATCGATCTATCAATCTATATATCTATGTTTCTATCTATGTATCTATGTATCTATCTATCTAATAATCTATCTATCTATTTTTCTATAATCTGTCTATCTATTTGTCTCTCTATCTGTCTATATATGTATATATATTTGTCTATCATTCTTTCTATTTATCTTCTATCTATATGCCTAACAAACTATCTAGCAATATGTCGACCAATCTCCCTATTAATCTCTCTTAGTTTCTATCTTTTCTTTTGTCTGTCTATCTATCTATCTATCTAACTATCTATCGGTCTATCTATCTATCTCTCTATGCATTTATATATCTATCTATCTATCCATCTTTCTATCTGTCAATCAATCAATAAATCAATATATATGTCTGTTTATCTGTCTATCAATCTATCTGTCTACCTATATGTCTAAATATTTGTTTATTTATCTATCTTCTAGTTAATGTATCTATCTATCAATTTGTTTATTTGTCTTTCTATCTATCTATCTTTCTGTCAATATGTTTGTTTGTTAATCTATCTGCCTACCTACCTGAATGTATGCTTACCTTACTACATGCCTATTTGTCTATCTTTCTATCTATCTATCTATCTATTATATATCAAACTATCTTTATATCTATCTATCTGTTTATGTATCAATCTGTCTATCTATCTATCTATATATCAATTTATCTATCTACAAATTATCTATCTATCTATCTCTCTTCTTGTCAATCAATCTATCTATCTATCTATCATTTTATCTATCTTTTTAACTATATACCTGTCTATATTTTTATCTATCTTAATCTCTATCTATATATCTATCTTTTTATTTGTCTACATATCTATCTATCTATCTATTTGTCTATCTATCTTTCTATCTATCTTTTTATTTATATATCTATCTATCTATCGGACTATCTATCTGTCTATATATCTATCAATATATCTATCTATCTATCGTTATATCTATCTTTCTATGTATCTATTAGTCTAAGTTACTATCTATTAATCTATCTATCTATCTATTTTTCTATCTATCTGACTAACTATTTGTCTATCTTTTTTGATCTATATATCCTCCTATCTTATGTCTAAGTATCTGTCTATCTATCAGCCTTTGTATTAGAAAATCTATCGATTTATCTATGAATCAAAAAATTAATCTATCTAGCTATCTATTTATCTATCTTTCAATTTCTCTAATAATATGTAAATCTATTTTTCTATATATTGGTCAACTATATGTCTTTATATTAGTCTATAAATATGTCTATCTATCTATCTATAAAACTTTCTATCAATTTATTTATATATAAGTCTATCAATCTTTCTCTCTATCTATTTATTATTATGTATATGAATCAGCCTATTAATCTCTCTTTCAATCAGTCTATAAATATGTTTATCAATATATATATCAATCTGTCTATCACTCTATCTTTCTATTTGTCTATGTATCAATCAATCAAGCAATCTATCTATCTATCTTTCTTTCTATATGTTTGTTTATCAATATATCTATCTATATTTCAGTCTATTTATCTTTTATGTCTCTATCTATTTGTCTATCTATATTCCAATATATCAATTAATCAATCAATCTATATATCTATCTATTTATTTGTCTATCTATTTTTTTAATAATCTATCAATCTTTCTTTCCATCTATCTATATATCTATCAATCTGATTGACTATATATTTATCAATTTATTTATATAACTATGTAACAATGTATCTATCTATATGCTAGCTTGTCTAACTATCTCCTTGTCTGATTGACTGACTGACTATCTATCTATCTATATTTCTTTATTTCTATCTATTTATCTTTCTATCTGATCTATCTATTTATATGTCTATCTATTTATCTATCTGTATATTTATCTACAAATCTATCTATCTATCTATATGACTATCTATCTATATATCTATCTAGCATTCTATCTATTTATCTATCTATTAGTCTATCTATATGTTTATCTATCATTTATCTATCTATCTATCTATTTGTCTATATGTCTATCAATTTGTATATCATTTTATCAATCAATTAATCAATCAATCTATATGTCTATCTTTTATCTATCTATCTTGATTTCTATCAATCTATTTATCTATCTATGTGTCTATTTTTTATCAATCTATCTTTCTATCTTTTTTATCATTTTGTATATCTAATAATCAAATTATTTGTCTATCTAATAGTTGATCTATAAGTCTATATATCAATCTCTCTATCTATCTATCTGTTTAATAATTTGTGAATCTATTTGTCAATTTATATGTCTATATATCTATCTGTCTATCTATCTATCTATCTTTTTATATATCTGCCTATCAATCTATCAGAGAATCTATCAATGAAATTTTTTATCTATATGTCTCTCTATCTATATGTATGTTTGACTGTCTATCTACCTGCTTACTTGAATGTATGGCTGCCTTACACCATACCTATCTATAAATCTTTCAGTATTTCTATTTGTCTATCGGTCTGTCTATCTATCTATCTATTTATCTTTTTATCTATATGTCTGTCTATCTATCTTTCTATCTATCTTTCTGTCTATATATATATACATACATACATACATATATATATATATATATATCTAGATATCTATATATATATTTCTCTATCTATATATATATATCTATTTGTCTGTCTATCTACTTGTCTATCTATATTCCTATCTATCTATCTATCTATATATCGATATATCTATCTTTTTGACTATCAATCTATCTATCAATCTACTTATCTTTATATTATTTATCTATTTTTTATCTAGTTGTCTATCTATCCAACTAATTATCTATCTATAGTCTATCTATCAGTCTATCTATATAATTATGTGTTTATCTATCTATATATCTTCTTATAAAACTATCTATATTTCTATCCTTCTATATTTTAATCTATCTATCTATATATCTGTCTATCTGTCTACATCTCTAATGATCTATTTGTCTAATAGTCTTTCGATCGATCTATCTATCTATATGTATATGTATCTATATATCATTAATTTTATCATTCTTCTATCTATCATCTATTAATCTTTTTATTATATATTAATCTATCAATGTGTCTATCAATATATCAATCTTTATATCGATCTATTTTCAGTGTATCTATCAATATGTCTATCAATCTATTTATTAGTTTGTCTATCAGTTTATCTCTCTATATGTCTATCTATCTATCTTTCTATCTAGATGTCTATCAATCTATATATATATATATATATTTTATCAATTTATCTGGGAATCAGTCTATCATTCTGTATATCTATTTCTCTTTCTGTGTTTATGTATGTTTGTCTGTCTATCTACCTGCCTACCTACCTGAATGTATGCCTGCCTTACTACAAACCTTTCTGTCAATCATTCGGTCTATCTATATGTTTATTTGTCTATCTATCTATCAGTATTTCTAAATATCTTTCTATCTTTCTATCTCTCTGTCATTCAATCTATATGTCTATCTATCTACCTACCTACCTACCTACCTATCTATCTATCTATCTATTTGTCTATCTATATGTCTATGTACTTTACTATCTATCAGTCTATCTCTCTATCTGTCTATCAATGTATCTATTAATTTGTCTAGAAATATATGGTTCAACCTATCTAACAATATGTATATCAATCTATTTATTAGTCTATTTATCACTTTGTCTCTATATCTATCTATCTCTCTATCTCTCTATCATTCTATCAATCAATC
>JAREIK010003451.1:113993-138993 GCA_029783825.1 Sapria himalayana
AACTATCTATATATATGGCTATCTATCTAATTATATAACTATCTATATATTTTCTATCAACTATCTATATATCTTTCTATCCATCTTTTTGTCTATATCTTTATCTATATATCTATTTATATATCTATCTTTTTGTCTATCTATCTATCTATCTATTTATCTAATAATCTATCAATCTATATGTCTCTCTATATGTATAGCTATCATTCTATCTATAAATCAATTAATCATTCTATCTATCTTTCTATCTATATATCAACTCTTTATCTGTATGTTTGTCTATTTATCTATTTATCTAGCTATATATATATATATATATATATATATATATATATCTATTTCTCTAATAATCTATCGATCTATCTATCTATATGTCTATATATCATTCTTTCGATCAATCTATCTATTTATCTATTTGTCTATCAATGTGTCTTATCAATCTATATAATTATTTTCCTATCAATTAGTCTATCTATCAGTCTATTAATCTATCAATTATTCTATCTATCAAACTATATATCTATCTATATATCTAACTATCTATTTGTTTATCTAAATGTCTTCCTATCTGTGTATCTATTTGTCTATTAGTTTGTCTGTCTTTTTGTCTGCATGCCTGCCTACCTGCATAATTGTCTTCCTACTAGAAGTCTAAAAATCTTTCCATCTATCTCTCTATCTGTGTATCTTTCCATCTATATATTTGTTTGTCTATCTAGTTGAATATCTATATGTCTATCTTTCAATCTCTTTATCAACATATATTTCAATCTATATATCAATCTGTCTATCAATCTCTATATTATCTCTATATATATATATATATATATATATATATATATATATATATTTCTAACTGTCTATCTATCTATCTATTTATATCTATCTGACTATATATACATATATATATATAATATATATATATATATATATATATTATATCTATGTATCTATTTATCATTCTATCTATTTGTCTATCAATCTGTGTATCAATCTGTCTATCTATCAGTATATCAATTTGTGTATTAATCTATCTATCAAACTATCTATATGTCCATTTATTTATTTGTCTATCTATTTTCATGTCTATTTGTTTGTCTATCTCTCTATTTATCTATCTATCTATTTGTCTACCTACCTGATTGACTTTCTACCTCCCTGACTCTCTATCTATCTTTTTATTTGTGTATCTATTTATCTGTCTATCTATATATTTGTTTGTTTGTTTGTCTTTCTATCTATATATCTGTCTAACTAACTATTTGTCTGTTTGTATGCTCGTCTATTTTAATATCTATCTGTCTTTCTGTCTTTCTGTCTTTCTGTCTATCTGTCAGTCTATCTATCTGTCTATCAATCTTTATATCTATTTATCTAAGTTTCTCTTTTTCTTTCAATCTATATCTCTATTTATCTGTCTATTTATTTTTCTATCTTTTAATCTATCTATTTTTCTATCTTCTTATATATTTCTATATCTATTAGGCTATCAATTTTTCAATATATTTGTCAATCAATCTCTATCTACCTATCTATCTATCTATCTTTTTGTCCGTCTATCTATTTGTTTGTTTGTGTGTTTATCTATCTGTCTGTCTATTTGTCTACCTGCCTCCATCACTATCTGCCTGACTGACTATCTTTCTATTTTTTTTGTGTTTGTTTTAATGTCTATCTATCTATTTATTTGTCATTTTTCCTATCTATTTGTGTGTCTATCGATAAGTATGTCTTTCTATATGTGTGTCTATCTGACTTTCTATCTATCTGTCTATCTCTCTGTCTATATATCTATCCATCTTTTTCTATTATTTGCCTATCTATTTGTCAATCTTGTTTCTATCTATCCATATATCTATCTATTTATATATCTATCTATATATCTGTTTATCTATCTATCAGTTTATCTATCTATCTGTCTGTCTATCTATCTATCTTTTTATCTTTTTGTCTATTTATCTATCTATCTACTTATATATTGATCTGTTTATCTATCTATATATTTATCTATCTATGTATATATCTATCTATTTGTCTATATGTCTATTTATCGATCTATCTATCTATATTTCTATATATTTATCTATTTATCTATTTATCTATCTATCTATCTATATATTTATCTATCTATGTCTCTATCTATCAATGTATGTATGTATGTATATGTCTTTCTATCTATCTATCTGTCTATCTATCTGTCTATCTTTCTTTCTTTCAATCTATCTGTCTAATTATCTGTCTTTTCATCTATCTATATATCTATCTATTTATTTTTCTATCTATTAGTCTATCTATATGTTTATCTATCTATCAATTTGTTTATCTATCTATCTATTTATCTATCTATCTATTTATTTATATATCTATCTATCAACCAATCTATTTATCTATCTATCTATCTATCTGTTTATCTATCTATCTGTCTCTATCTATTTATATGTTGTATGTCTATCTATCTATCTATCTATATGTCTATTTCACTATAATAAAATATCTATTTAGCTATGGAAATTTAGCAAGAGAAATAATCCCAAGCTAATTAGCGAGGGACTAGCTAGAGAATAGCAAGAGATGTTTGATTTTACATTAAATTATAAATTTTCAATGAATTTGTGATGGATTAGAGTTGGAAATTTTAGATTTAAAAATGTCCCTAATTAATATTATCCTAAATTTTAACGCAATGATTGGTGGGCATTTTACCAATGACTTAAGAGATGGATTTCCCCTAGCTAATTAGTTGGATACAAAATCCCTCGTTAAATAATATTCTGAAATTTTTTTTTATGATTTTATATTTAATTGCCATTGATTATTCCTATAATGATATTTTTCACAAAATATATGAGTTTAGCTATGAATATTTCTCTAGCTATTTGGGCTGGGGATAATTTTCATTGATAATCTTTAATGATTTAAATTTTTTTATATATTATTTGTTTTAATATTTTGTGTAATTTTTTATATTAAATATATGCCATGGTCTATGAATGATCAAACCTTGAGGGGCACATTCTTCTAATATAATTATAAAAATAAGATATTACAAATAAATAATTTCAAAAATATTTAAATACAAATATAAATTTATATTAATAAATACTAAAATAACTATTTTGTATCATTATAAAATTTTTAAAAAATTATACAAATTATTTTTCCAAAAATTTAAATATGTTATTTAAATATTTGTATTAAATACACATTAAATAATTAATTATATAATTAATCATTTTTAAGATATTTTAATTAATAAATGAACATACATAAAAATTAATACTAATAAAAAGCTAAAATATTTAATTGTATGATTAAATAAAAAAATTATAAAAATACCTGAATTAATGAATAAACAAGTAAATATTTATATTATTTAAAATAAAAATAAAATTTTATGATTATATGAATCTTTTAAAAATATATTTACTAAAAGATTTAAAAATTTTAAATTATAAAAAAAAAATTTTAATTTTTCATAAAATTTAGAAGAAAATAAAATTATATTTAAAGATAAATACATAGATGTTTTAATTACATCAAAATAATTTTGATGATTTAAAAAATAAATATGTTAGTGTAGTTATTAAAAGAATATTTCAAGTTTTTTTTAGCATTTCAAAAGAGTTATTTAAAATATTACAAATAAAATTTTTTGTCCCAAAAACACTTAAAGTTACTTTTAACCCTATAAATACTTTTGAAAATTACTACCAAACTGACCTTATGTTGATTCTTTTTCAAAATTTATTTCACGACAAGAAAATATCAATTTAGCTAGGGATCAATCCCTAGCTAATTTGCAATGAATTAAGTAGAAAACGGCAAGGAATTGATGATTTTTTTAATGAAAAAAAAGCAACGGATTAGGGATGAATTAGCGAGGGAAAAATTTTCGTAAATTCTGCTAAAGAAAAGTGGGGATTTTAGCAACGGATTTAGTGACAAATTTAGCGACAAATTAGTGACGAAAAATTTTCGGAACTTCCGTTCATGAACAATATGGATTTTAGCAACGAATTAAGCAACGGATTAGCAACGAAAAATTTTCGTAACTTTGATTCAAGAAAAGCAGGGATTTTAGCGATAGATTTACCGACTGATTAGCAATAAATTTTTCCTAACTAATTTTTAGCAATGGATTTAGCTACGGAATTTTCCTTGCTAATAAAATCATTCATTTAGCGACGGATTTGATGATAAATTTTTCCTTGCTAATAAAATCATTGATTTAGCGACGAATTTTCTCCTACTAATAAAATCCATGATTTAGCGACAGATTTAGCAACGGATTTTCCTTCGCTAATAAAATCCATAATTTAGCGACGGACTTTCACTTGCTAATAAAATCCATGATTTAGTGATGAATTTAGTGGCAGATTTAGTGTTGAATTTTCCCTTACTAATAAAATCAGTAATTTAGTTACGGATTTAGCAACAGATTTTTACTAGCTAATAAAATACATATTTTAGCTACGAATTTAGCAACGGATTTTCTAGCTAATAAAATTCATATTTTAGCTACGAATTTAGTGAGCGAATATCCCTAGCTAATAAAATCAATAAATTAGTGATGAATTTAGCGATGGAATTTTCGTAGAAAATAAAAACCTTAATTTTATGACGGATTTAGGGGCGAAATTTCCCTAGCTTAGAAAATTTGTAATTTAGCGACGGATTTAGCGATAGATTTTCTCGAGCTAATAAATTCCATAATATAGCGATGAATTTTCCCTAGCTTATAAAATCCATAAGTTAGCTACGAATTTAGCAATGATATTTCCCTAGCCAATATTTAATTATATAATTATTTTTATTTATTATTTATTTTAATATTATATTTAATTTTAGTTATTAAATTTTAGTTATTTGTCTATAGATGTGCAATCCTTGAAACACACATTCTTCTCGTAAAATCAAAAAAAAAATAATATAATAAATAATTAATTTAAAATATATAAAAATACAAAAAAATTATATTAATAATGACTAAAATAACTATTTTATGATGTATTAATTTTTTAAAAAATTAAACAAAAAATTTTTCCAAAATTTTTAATTAAGAAACAAAATAATTTAAATTAAAGTAACATTAAATAATTACTTCAATAAGTATAATAATTTTTTCGATAAATTAAAAATTAAATTAACATGCATTAAAATTTCTACTAATTTAAATGTAAATTAATTCATTGAATGATAAAATAGAAAATATTTTCAAAAATATCTGAATTGACAAATAAACTAGTAAATATTAATATTATTATATGTTTTAAAAAAATTTTATGATTATAGAAACCTTTTAAAAAAATAAATAATACAAATCTTAAAAATCTTTCAATATAATAAAAATATAATTTTTTTCAATAAAGTTAAAAAAATAAAATAATAATTATAAATAAATATATAGATGTTTAATCCTACTAAAATTTATAAAAATTAAACAATTGAGTAATATTTTTACAATTAGCTTTTAACATAAAGTTTTTAATAAAATAATAGATATTATTATTTTTAATTATCTTCTCACTTTGAGTAATTTTTTGAATTTTAAAAATTATTAATTATATCAAATAATATGAAATTTTGAGCGTTTAAAATTATTTCATATTATCTTCGTAAAAATTAATATGAATTCTTATTAATTTATAACCATAAAAAATAAATTTTTATAGATTTTTTAACATTAATTGTATTTTATAACTTTTAGGCGAGTGGCTAGAAGACAAATCATCTTTTATTTTATATATTATTATATGAAGTTTGTTAATTTCATACCTATTTGATATTTTTTTAAGACAAAGCATATTTTTTATTGTTTATATATTTATTGTTTAATTAATATTATAATAAAAAATTGTAAGGTATTTATTTTTTATTTGTACATTGATACATGCAGATTAATTTAGTTAAAAATATTTTGATAGTAAATAAAATTAATGAGTATTTTTTTATTATATATATATATATTGTTTATTTAATGTTTTAATAATTAAAAATATAAATATTATGCTAAAATATACATTCTCTCTCTTGACTTGACGCATCTCTAACAGTAACAGAGCCGAATTCCTCCTCATTCCGTCATTATCTCTTGATGCCGATTCAACTAAAATTAATTTGAGGTTTAAGTTTTAATTTATTATTGATTTGAAGTATGTTCATCGATTATCTTGGATTGCATAATCGAAGATTAAACATTTTTATTCTATTTTTTTTTGTTTTCGAGTTTCTTCTTTAATCACCATACGGTATGCTTGGATTTCGTATATAAACTTATTCGTAAAAATGCTTCATGCACATGTGATATAATACGTTGTCACTGTAAAAATGCTTCATGCACATGTGATATAATACGTTGTCACTGTGTGGTTCAGATGGTGATCGTTTACAAAAACAATATATAAATAATATATATACTTAGGTTTGCCGACTTGATATCTACAAAAATAGTATACATCAATATGCATGTGTATTTTATACATAACTAGTATACATACTTAGGTATACCGACTTAATATTTACAACAACAGTATACATCAATATGCATGTATTTTGTACATTATTAGTATACATGCTTAGGTATGGTGACTTGATATCTACAAAAAATATTCAAAAATAAGTAATGATTGAATTCAAAAATAAAATAAAATAAAATATAATAAAATAAATAAAATAAATGGAATAAATGGAATAAATGGAATAAATGGAATGACTTGAATGACTGGAATGATTGGAATAACTAGAATAACTGGAATAACTGGAA
This sequence comes from Sapria himalayana, assembly GCA_029783825.1. Taxonomy (NCBI): domain Eukaryota; kingdom Viridiplantae; phylum Streptophyta; class Magnoliopsida; order Malpighiales; family Rafflesiaceae; genus Sapria; species Sapria himalayana. The sequence goes on from JAREIK010003451.1 coordinate 120,757, forward strand.
TAACTGGAATAACTAGAATAACTGGAATAAATGAAATAAATGAAATAAATAAAATAAATACAATGAATAAAATAAATAAAATAAATAAAATAAAAGTTTAGCATGTCAAATTAAATTAAACTGATTACACTCAATTGAACCAGTCTGAACTATTCTACCAACTATTAGAAAACTCAATAACATTCGCACATGTAATTGAAAATAATTGAGTAAAAGTTTCTCAATTCACTTTGTAATGTTCTCATGATATGTGTTGTTGTGTGCTAGGAACCCCTAATCACTTTTATTTATAGTCAAGATTCGAAGTTTTAAAATTTTTGATGCAACATTTAGTAAGCCAACACAGCTGTCACATGTCAAGTCAATCCTTGGCAGGTATACACATCATCATATAATAAGCACACTTTTAAGCACTTACCATTAATGCATGAGAACACATAGTAAGCACATAATCAATGCTCATCACTCATGTAAGCCAATACATGAAAATCATACATACTAACACATGATATTCATGCAAGTAAGCATGTGATAAGCTTGTAAGTCAACATATGATATAAAAATAATTATTCTTATTGATTTTTTCATAGACATTATTCTAATTTTCCTACTTGATTAATTTATATTCTTATGGTTGGACTTATCTTTAACAAAGATTATCATGGTGTGTGCGTGTGTGTGTGTGTTTTAAGATTTATATTTATCATGTATCTAACATTTTGTAAATTAAATTTATCTAAAAATTATCTCAAACATAATAACTTCATATTTATGTTTCTTGAAATAAAACACTTATATTTCTAATAATTTCAATATTCCTTCAATAGATGTCTCGTATTGTTTGATTCCTTGTGATCTCTCTTGTGTTAGTGATGAGTGGACTTGTTGAATCAAGTTTAATAATATTAAAATAATGATTTTATACTGATATAATAAGATCAACATATAGTAATGTGTCATGGACACTCGAGCTAAGATAGTATAAAATATATGCACCAAACTTTTTTGTACATAATTACTATCAAGAATAATATTTTTAAAAACAAATAGCATCGTAATAAAAATCCAAACCAACAACATGGTAGAATAATCGGCAAAAGATGATGAATACTCTAACACTGAAAATATGAGTCCGATCCTCATAGATGTTGGATAAGTTTTCCATGGTGCTTTCATTTATCATGTTGTTCAGATGTTGGGACGTGAATTTTATCTATTATAATCATGAAGCATCATAGCTTATATACGAGCCAAATAATAATTTTGGGTTGAGTTTGGGAGAAGGGTAGGTAGATAAAAAAAGTATAATATTTTAAATCTATAACATTTTTGATTTATATAGAGGATATAAAACTATTAAAAATATTTAGAAATTTTTAATGTTTATAATCCCCACAATGTCATGCAACACAATAGATTTTTTCTACAAAAAATGTTTTAACTTCAATTTATGATTTTATCTATAACAATGTAGTTTATTATTACTATAACAATTCAACTTGTACCAAATTTATATTAACTATAATTTATACCATTAACAACTATGGATTATTAATAGTTTGGGTATCTCTATGATGTTGATGAATTTCATGTCATACAAGAGTATTCTCCTTACGACAACATTCGTTAGGATACCCTTTATCCTGCCATGTTAATAACATCATCTTTTAACACACGGTAATTTTTCTATGCTGCAATATGTTTATTTTAAACAATTTAAAAAACTAATAAATATTAGTAGTAATTGTTAGTTGGACATTGTAGTTATTAGTTGAGTATCATAACTATTAGTTGTAACCTACAAGCTTGAATCTATGTTTCGTGTTTCACAAAATTTGTGGCAGATGTATCTTGTAATAAATAGTAATAAAGAATATAATAAAATTTGAGAAGTATTATGGAAATGTATGTATCATTAATGAAACATTATTTTATAGTACTAGTAAATATATGTGAGTACTCTTTTATGTGAGTACTCTTTTATAGTTTAATATGATATAAACATATTTACTAATTATTTTTTAGTCATAATTATTAAATATTATTTCATATCTTAATAAAATAAATATAAATTAATATAATTTCAAGAACATCAATACAATATAAAAAAAATAGTAACATATCATAAAAGTACAGCAAAATGAATTATAAAGAACATTAATAAGTTGTAAATAAAAAAAAGAATTCAAAACTATTGAGAATTATATTGTAATATTATATTTTATTATATTGAGGTACTAGGATGAGATGATTCATATAGATTAAGAGTATTTATAGTTTTTTTTTGTATCTATAAGTGAATTTTTATTTTATTTAATAAATGATAATGTCTTTTATATTTTTTATTCATAATTTTATATTATTGTGAGATTTTATTTATTTTATTTAGTTGTTTTATATTGTATGGGAATATTTGATATGTAAAGTTTCATCAATCATTTTTATTCATTATGTAAAGGAATGAGTTTTAGTTATATATTATTATTATTGAGTAGTATCTTTTTTATATCATTTTTTTTCATTTTCATGCATATATCTTCATATTTTTCCTCCATATATATATATATATATATATGGACATGCAAATATATGGAAGAAATTTATGATGTTTTAGCAGAGCATCTTTTTGCTATAGAAGTAGTAGTAAATAGTCATTCAAAGTAACTTCCTACTCATGTGGAAAATTGTAGAAATATAGTATTTATTATATATATATATCTCTCTCTAAACATCATTGCTGGCCATATTTTAGATATTTATTGAAGTTGTATGACAATATATAAATATATGTATAACTATATAACACTCTACATAATTAAATATAGCTATATTTGTAAGTATGTATATATATATATATGTAAATTTATATATTTATTTATAACTTTATATATTTATGTATAACTATTTGTATGAATATATCTATATATAACTATATGTTTAACTATATAAAAATTTTTATAGTTATATATACTATATGTATAATAACATATAACTATAAATAATTGTATCTATTATATGTATTACTATAAAAGCTTTATACATAATTATATTTAAATATATAATTTACAACTTATATTTAAAATATATTTGTATATATTAGTATTCAAAAATTATTTTACTATAAATATATATACCTACATGTATAGATATAAGTTTAACTATACGTGAAACTATATGTATTACCACATGTAACTATATTTATAATTACATGTATAACAACATACAACATTATGTTTAATTATATGTGTATAACTAGATATAAATATTTTTAAAATTAAATAAAACTTTATATAATTAAATATAACTATATTTTTAACTATTTATACATATATGTATACATATATGTAAATCTATATACTTGTTTATAACTTTGTATATATTTATGTAAAACTAAATATAACTATTCATATGAATATATATATATATATATAACTAAATGTTTAATGATATATAATTTTTTATGACTATATATATTATATGTATAATAACATATAACTATACATAATTTTATATTATTAATGTATAACCTATATTTAAATATATAATTAACAACATATATTTAACATACATTTGTATATATTAGTATAAAAATGTATTTTAGTATATCCATACCTATACATTACTATATATATAAATATATAAAATTATATAAACAAATATATATACATACATGTATAAATATAAGTTTAACTATACGTGTAACTATATGTATAATCACATGTAACTATATTTATAATTACATGTATAATAACATACAACATCATATTTAATTATATGTGTATAACTATATATAAATATTTATAAAACTAAATAAAACTTTATATAATTAAATATAAATATATTTTTTAACTATTTATCCATATATGTATACAAATATATAAATCTGTATATTTGTATATAACATTGTATATATTTATGCATAACTTAATTTAACTACTCGTATGAATATATATATATATATATAACTAAATGTTTAATGATATATAATTTTTTATAACAATATATATATTATATGTTTACTAACATATAACTATAAATAATTCTATCTTACTAAAATTATAACTATAAAAACTGTATATATAACTATATTTAAATAAATTAATTAACAACATTTATTTAATTAACATTTTTATATATTAGTATAAAAATGTATTTTAGTATATCCATACCTATACATAACTATATGTATAAATATATGAAATTATATGAACAAATATATATATACATACATTAATAAATATAACTTTAACTATACATGTAACTATATCTATAACTACATGTAACAATATTTATAATTATGTGTATAAAAACATACAACACAATGTTTAACTATATGTTTATAACTATATATAAATATTCTTATAACTATAAATAACTCTATATAAATAAATATAACTTTATTTTTAATTATGAATACATATATTTATACATATATGTAAATCTATATAATTGTTTATAACTTTTTATACATTTATTTACATTTACTTATAACTACTTGTATGCATATATCTATATATAATTATATGTTTAACTATATGTAACTATTTATAACTACATTTACTATATGTATTCTAACATATAATTATATATGGGATAGTATTAATTTGTTGAACTAATTTGAAATTTAATGGCATAAGATATAATATCAACAATATGTACGCATGTAGAATGAGAGTGACTATTGATCATGCTCATATATGGTATAGTACAAATAAGGGCCGTACTTTTTCCTAATCCCTGCCCTTGGGCCTCAGACTCAATTATGAACTTATGTATGACAAAAGATGTAATATTTGATAGGTTTATATAGAATATTTTTATTTTCTTTTATATAATTTTTCATTCTAACACTACACTCTCTATGTGTGTCTCTCTCTCTCTCTCCCTCCATAATTCTTCCTATCACTCTATTCCTCTTTTTCTTTGTGTGTCACACTCTATCTCTTGTTATTTTCTTTCTTGCTGTCCATTCTTGCTTGTTTTCTCTCTCTCTCTCTCTCTCCCCCTCTCTCTCCCCCTCTCTCTCCCACTCTCCCTCATTTTCACTCTCCCTCTTTTCTCTCTCCCTCTCTCTCTTCCTCTTTCTCTCTTTCCCTCTCTCTTCCTTTCACCAGTTCTCTCCCCCTCTCTCTCTCACTCCTCTCTCTCTCTCTCTCTCTCTCTCTCCCCCGTCTACCCATTTCTTTGCCCCTCTCTCTCTCCCTACCTTATCTCTCTTTCTCTCCCTCTCCTCCTTCAAACATTAAATGTCTTTTTTTTGCTTTCTTTTCTTGTGCATTATCGTATTTTGCACCCTTTATCTAGTATAACTATGATATCTTTTAATCTTTATCATGCTAAAAATTACTTTATTTATTAATGTATCTTCTGCAAATGCATTGCCTCGAATTTTACAATTTTTAAATTTTAAATCTTCAAATGTAAGTAATTTTATTTAATTATTTGTATATTTTAAAGTAATAGAATCTTTTATTTATAATAATGATTGGGCATTATTTTTTGTAAATAAAACAGGGCAAAATGAGCTCAGATCGTCAATGGATGTACAGAAGGGTTATTAATGGATTTTGAATAAAAATTGTTTGGCTAGGTTTGAAACTTGCATCAATGTTGCATGTAGTCAATCAAGATTGATGGAATCAAGATTGATTGATGGAGAAAAAATTAATTGTCCATATAATCATCAAAAGTGTCAGAATAATCCTTTTCGTGATGCAAACACTTAAAGCTGCAGATAAAGAGTTGTGTCCTAGTTGTAAAACACATTCGCAATTGTCACTTGTGGCTCTACTAATGAGCATTAAGTCAGAAAATCATATGGTTTAAAAATTATTTGATTAGGTGACAGAACTGATGAAAGAGATTGTTCCAAATAATAATTTGATCACTAACAACTTTTACCCCACTAAGAAGTTACTACGAGGAATTGGTCTACCAATAGAAAAACTTGATTGTTTTTTAATTGATGCATGTTATATTGGGGCGGTGATAGTGATTTTAATTAGTTGTAAATTTTGTGACCATTCTCGATTTAGGAAGGCAACTCATGTTGTAGATACGTGACAAAATTTGAAGGTTGTCTTTAAGAAGATATTTTATTTTCCATTAATTCCTCGATTATAGAGACTATATGCATCAAATACTACAACAAATGATATGAGGTGGCATTCCGAGCATGAGGTTGAAGAAGGCATAATGCGTCATCTATCAGATTCACCTGCTTGGAAGCATTTTAATTATATACATCAAGATTTTGCAGCATAAAGTCGAAATATAAGATTAGATCTTTGCACTGATGGATTTCAACCATTTGGGCAATCTGGACAATAGTATTCAACATGGTCAGTGATAGTGACACCTTATAACTTGCCTTCATGGTTGTATCTGAAGGAGTAATATATGATTTTGTCAATATTGGTTCTAAGGCTAAAAAATCCCAAAGACATGCTCAATGTTTTCTTATAGCCTCTTATTGCATAGTTAAATCATTTATGAGATGTTGGCGTCAATACATATGATATCATAAAGAAACAAAATTTCATTATGCGGGTAGCCCTTATATGGATGGTAAGTGATTTTTCTGCATATTCAATATTGTCTGGCTGGAGTACTACAGGACGATTCGCATGCCCATATTGCCTGATAAATTCTGATGCATTTACCCTCAAATTTAGTGGTAAACAGTCATGGTTTGATAACCATCGTAAGTTTCTACATACGAATTATCCATTTCGAAGAAATAGAATTGCATTTCGAAAAAATAAATTTGTGATAATAGTTGAACCAGCAGTTCATTCAAGAGATGATATTATTACAAAGATTCATATTTTGGGTTTGAAGAAGGTAATTAAAAAGGATGATACTAGAAGTAATAAACTAATAGAAAAATTATTTGGCTGGAGGAAACATAGTATAATTTGGGACTTGCCCTATAGGAAGTCCAATTTAATTCGTCATAACATAGATGTAATGCATATTGAAAATTTTTTTTTTGACAATATTTTTAACACCATCCTTAATGAAGACAGAAAAACAAAAGACACTTTAAAATCAAGACCAGAGATGAATGATTACTGTTAGGGTCCTGAATTGAAACTGAATGAGGAAACATAAAAATTCTCTAAAGCTTGTTACATACTTGATAAGTAGGCAAGACAGATATTGTGTGAATGTATTACAAATTTGAAATTCTATGATGGATATGTGTAAAATATGGGTAGATGCATGGATATGAAGAATCTTAAGTTATTTAGAATGAAAAGTCATGACTGTCATCCATTTATGCAGAGATTAATATCAATTGCATTCCATGAATTACTTCCACTAAGTGTTTGGAAGGTCCTTACAGAACTTAGTTTGTTTTTAAAATAGCTAACTGTAACTACAATCAAAATAGATGATATGGTGTAGCAAATAATTATGATATTTTTTGCAGGTTTCAATTTTTTTTATTCTAGTTTTGTTCTTCTTTTTTCAGATTCAAAGTATTCAGACATTACCACGGTCCTTCCAATGCATGGGTCTCATATTTATAGATTTCAGCTTTATCAAAAAGAGGGCTAGATTATCTTATCTTTATTATTCTAAAAACATTTTATTTTTGCAATATCTTTATATCTAAACATAATTGCTGGACATCTATTGGTTTTTTGTTGAAGCAATAAGACAATAAAATTTAATTTATGTTTTTTAATATCTATAATATTTGTTTTTATATATTTGTGAATATGTTTTTGTGTCTTTGAATTTTTTGGGTAGATTTTTAGCCTATTATAGGTAAGTAAAAACCAATTTTCAGCAACGGTAGCAGTGGCAGTGATGGTAGCAGTGGCAGTGATGGCAGTGATGGTAGCAACGGCAGCATCGGCGGTGACGGCAGAAGCGGTAGAGGGGGCAATGGAGGTAGTAGCGGCGACAGCACCGGCAGCATTGGCAGCACAGGCAGCATTGGTAGCACCGACAGGAGTTGCAGAGGGGAAGTCATTGGCCATGGCCACAACTATGGCAACTATGGGAGCTGCGGCATCAGGGACTGCCATGACGATGGCAGGTGCGGCAACGGCAACACCGACAACTGTGGTAGCAGTATTGGCAGCACCGACTACGGCAATGTTAGCAGCGACAGTGGCATCAGCAGCTGTAATGGTAGCGGTAGTGGCGGTGGTAGGAGCGGCAGTGGTAGCGGGAGTAGCTGCAACGAGAACAAATGCTGTATATACGTACGTATATAGTTAGCATATACGTACATATAAAACTATTGTATTTTTATGTACATATATAGTGAGTATATATATATGTACTCAGTATATATGTGTGCATAATACTGCAGTTTATATGTACATATACTACAATAATATGTGTACGAGTGAAATGCTAGTATATATGGTATATATTTACTACAACAATATATATTTATCAAAACATAGTTATTTATTTATTTATTTACATTTGATTTGGTGGTTTAAATTCCATACAGATATGGTACCGCATTGTTTCTCATACAAAGCTTGTATAATTGAAGACATATTTCAACAAACATGATGTACCATGATTCGGGCAGCATTTTTGTAGCGGAAAGTTGGTGATCAGAGGAGCAGAGGGAGAGAGAGCAACGTCAATGCATTGATAGATTATACTTTATGCAAAGTTGGTGGATACATTGATTAATAAGTTGTAATATATTTTTTGTTATTTTTTTGTTTTAGTTATTTAAAATATTGTATTAGAATAAGCTATTAAATGAATTTTTTTATTTAATTTAAAAATTCCATTTATAGTTTCTCTTTTTATAAAATTTAATTTAAAAATATTAAATTATTTTAATTAAATTTTTGTTTAAATTGTATGACAATCAACTTTAATTTGTGTTTGTTCATGTCTATATTAACTGTATATATATATATGTGTGTGTGTGTGTGTGTGTGTGTGTGTGTGTGTGTGTGTGAATATGTTTGCATTTCTCCAAATTTTTTGAGTTGAGTTTTAGCCTATTATAGGTATGTAAAAGTCCATTATCAGCTATGGTAGCTGTGGAAGTGGCGGTGGCAGTGGCGGTGATGGAACTGGCGGTAGTGGCACCAGAAGCGGTAGCGGCGGCCTCAGCAGCGGTGGCAGCAATAGCAGTGGATGCAAGAGAGGCAATAGAGGCAGCGACAACATCAATGGCAGCGTCGGCATCGGTGACAGTAGCGACTACAACTGCAGCAATGGTCGTGGTAGCTGCGGAGGCAGCACTAATAGTAGCCACAGTGATGGCAGCACCGACAACAGTGACAGCACCGGTAGTAGCTGCAGTGGCAAGGGTGGCGACGACAGCGGGAGCAATAGGAATAGCAACAAATGTGATATATACGTACGTATATAGTCATTATATACATACATATAATTCTGCATTATTATATGTACATATATATTGAGTATATATGTACACAGTATATATGTACTCATAATACTACAATTTATAAGTACAAATACTGTAGTAATATATGTACGAGTGAAATGCTAGTATATATGTATATATTTGATGCAATAATATATATTTATCAAAACAGAGTTTTATTTTAATTTATTTTGATTTTATTTGGTTGTTTAAATTTCTTACAGATGTGGTACCACATTGTTTTCCTTACGAAGCTAGTATAAGCGAAGGAATTTTTCTACAAACATGAAGCACAATGACTCGGACAGCATTTTCGCAGTGAAAAGTTGGTGATCGGAGGAGCAGAGGACGATAAAGCAACGTCAATGCATTAATAAATTATACTTTATGCATAGTCGGTAGATACATTGATAACTAAGATGTAATATAATTTTTTTTAGTTATTAAAAATATTGAATTAGAATATGTTATTAAATGAATTTTTTTAATTTAAAATTTTCATTATAGTTTCTGTTTATTAAATTTAATATAAAAATATTAAATTATTTAATTAAATTTTAATTTAAGCTGTATGACAATCAACTTTAATTTGTGTTTGTTCATTTCTATAATAACTATTTTTATATATCTGTGAAAATGTTTGTGTCTCTGAATTTTTTGGGTAGAATTTTAGCATTTTATAGGTATGTAAAAACTTATTATCAGCAGTAATATCAGCGATAGTAGGCAGTGGTGGAGGCTATGGCAGCGGCTACGGGGACGGCAGTGATGGTAGTGGTGGCATTGGCAGCAGTGAGGGCTATAACGGCAGCAATGGTGGTGGCAGCGGCAGGAACGGTTGTAGCGGTGGCATCGAAGGTAGTGGTAGTGGCTGCACCGAAAGTAGTGGCAGCACCGGCGGGAGCGGCCGCATCGGAGGCAGCGGCTATGGCTGCACTGAAAGCTGCGGTGGCAGTGGCGATAGCAGCAGCAACATCGGAAGCAGTGGTAGCACCGGAAGTTGTGGTAGAAGCGGCAGTGCAGAGGCAGCAGCAACACCAGCGATGGCAGCAACATCTACGGTATGTAGCGGCAGCACCGACAGCTAGGGCAGCAGCGGTAGCCATGGCAGCCACGGTTGTAGTGGCAGTGGCAGAATTGGCAGTGGCAGAATTGGCAGCGGCTGTAGTGGCGGCATTGTTGGCAGTGGAAGCAATAGAGGCAGCGGCAGTGTCAGCGACATTAGTAGTGGTATTGGCAGCGACAGGGGCAAAGACAACAACAACAGGAGAGGCAGTGATAGTGGCAATGGCAGCAGCAGCAAGAGCGGCAGCGGGAGTAGCAGCAAAAGCACCAAATGAGATATATGCGTACGAATAAATTCAGTATATACGTACATATAATACTATAGTATTTTAAGTACATATATATTGAGTATATTTGTACTCAATTTATATGTACACATAATACTGTTATTTTTATGTACATATACTGTAGTAATATATGTACGAGTGAAATGCTAGTATATATTTACATATATACTATAAGATTATATATGTATCAAAACATGACTTTTTTTAAATTTGACTGAGTGTTTAAATTTCTTACATATATGATACCGTAGTGTTCTTCATGCAAAGCTTTTATAAGTGATAAAATTTTTCACTAGACATTACGTGCCGTGACTCGGACAACTTTGTCACAGTAGAAAAATAATGATCGGAGAAGTAGAGGAAGAAAAAGCAACATCAATGAATGAATATATTATATTTTATGCACTATAGGTAGATACATTGATAAATAAGATGAAATAAAAGTTTGTTATTTTTTTATTTCAATTATGTAAAATATTAAATTTGAATAAGATATTAAATGATTTTATTCTTTGTTTATTATAAATTATTTATAGTTTCAATTTTTATTCAATTTGATATAAAAATATTAAATTATTTAATTAAAAAATTTTAAAATAAATTAAAATTTGAAATTATTTTTGAAATTAGAATAGCTAGGGAATTTTCCCTAGCTAATTTAGAAAGGGAAATATTAAAATTAGCGACAAATTTTCCATCCTTAAATTTATTTAGCTAGGGACTATATCCGTCACTAAAATTTATAGACCAGTACTTTAACTAGGGAATCATCGGTCGTTATTTTCGTTTAGCGATGGAATATATCATTTATCTTGCTAATTTTGCTAGGAATTTTGTCTTTTTTAGCAAGAAATTTTTCTGTCGCTAACTTTTTAGCTAGGGACACTTTTCATCACTAAAATTTAGTAAGAAGCACTTTAGATAGGGAACCGATCCATCGGTAATCCATAGTTATATCCCATTTAGCGACGGAAAATGCTCATTTAGCTAGGGAATTATCTCAAGCTATATGAGATTTTTCTTGTAGTGTTTTTTGTCCGTACTAAAATTTTATGAATTAAACAATTGAATAAGATCATTACTATAAACTTATAATATTCCATTTTATTAAAATAATAAATATACCTTTTTTTATTGAACTTTTCACATTAAGTACATTTTGGAATTTTATAAATTATAATTTTATATCAAATAATATGAAATTTTATGCCATAATAATAATTTCATATTATATTGATAAAAAATAAATTGAATTCTTAAAATTTTATAACCATTATATTTATATATAATTATATATAAATAAATAAATAAATATATATATATATATATATATATATATATATATATATATATATATATATATATATATATATATATATGTGTGTGTGTGTGTGTGTGTGTGTGTGTGTGTGTGTGTGTGTGTGTGAGTGTGTGTGAGAAATATTTTATTATAATATTATATTATTATTTTTTATTTATAAAATAATATCATTTATAGTTAAATAAAAATCTATTTATTTTTTTTATTTAAATTATTTATTTTTAATAATTTTTGTTTTCTTTTATATTTTTGTTTCTTTTTTTTCTATATATTTACATTCATTTTTTTATTTATAGTTTCTGTGAAATATAAAAATGCTAAGGGATACATAGAGGTGTCAAATGGGCCGGGCCGGCCGGGAACTTTTTTTTAGGGCACGATCGTGCTTCCGTGCCTGGCCTGACACGGTTTAAAAAAATCGGGCTCGACACGGCCCGCAGGCACGGCGGGCCGTGCCGTACCTTGCATGGCCCGCTCGGGCTTGCCTATCCGAGCGGTTCGGGATACGGGGGACCACGGGTCGGTTCGAATCAGACTCGACCCACAGTTTTTTTTGCGGGAGGGGCATCATGGGGTCGGGCTCACGGGACACCCGGCACGGGATAAACCCTTGTCGGGTTGCCGTGCCGGGGGCCGAACCGTGCCGAGCCAGACCGGCACGACACGGCCCGTGCCAAACCCGGGCCCGAGCACGGGCCCGGGCAAGGAATGTTTCCGTGCCGGGCCGGCCCGGGCACGGCTGAACCGTGCCTTGCCTCGTGCCGGGCAGGGCCGACCCGGCCCGGTTGACACCTCTAGGCATACAAGCACAAACTATTTTATCTATCTTTGTGAATAGGAAGCAAGGAGAAGAGAATTAGGATTATGGGAGCACGTGTAGCTCATAATTTTACTTCTTCTTGTTACCAAGTAAGATTAACAATGCTCTTCTCCTTCAGAATAAAAATTATATTTCTTTCTTTCCCACAATTTGATTTCCACTGGTGAAGTTTGGCTGGTACAGATTAATCGGTTTTTATTTTTTTTTCTTTTTCACCAATTTCTATTCTTCTTTCTTCTATTTTCACATCACTTATTTGATTTTGACTCTCCTCCATGAGTAAAACAACATATGCTTAGTGTAAACTTTGTTCTTCTAATTATTATTTTTTTAGAGTTTTATGAATTTAAAATACAAAATGTATGCTTATTGTTTTCTGCTTCTGTAATTTAAGAAAAAAAAGTATGTTTATTATTTTCTGCTTCTATAACTTAATCAAAAAAACACCATGAGATATCAAAACAAGTTTTCATGTTCAAAACAAAGTAACTCAAGTTCATTAACAATTTCACATGTGATGTATCTGTTTCACTTGTATATCGCTATGATACAGGTTGCCAGTGTACAATCTATCATTAACTGATAATCTATTTTCTGATTCCCAATAAATCATTGTTTCTTTTTTCCGAAATATTATCATGTGGTTCATCTGGCTTGACATTTGAGTTTATGTTAGAAGAATATGAGCATTTCTTTAAAACTCATCTTCTTTGATTTGAATCTTAGAATTGGATTTAGTGTTGATGGTATCAGTTCTGTGTTTTCTTTTATTTCTCAACTAATCACTATTATATTTTTTATTGAATTTTGTTTCTAATTTGGAATTTAAATTTTACAAATTCAGCTATTTTTTTTCTTAATCTCGATTGGACCCATGATTCTATGCATGTTATTTAAGACTTGCACCGTAATATTAAAATTTTGATTTGATTATCTTTTTTTATTTTTTTTATTTTTGCATTTTCCAGGATATGCATCGCAAGCTTAATGTTCTTATTTTTTATAATTATAGATAAATATAAAGAAACATATTGAATTATGAGGAAGTACATATAATTGGGGAATATGAATGCAAATACACCCATAGACTATGTTGTGCTCCAACTATCACCTAAATCATCATGGTCAGATTTTTTATCTATAATGATGTAATATTTTCTTCATGTGCATATTTAATCTCTTTGTCTCTCTCTCTCTCTCTCTCTCTCTCTCTCTCTCTCTCTTTCTAGCTATATATGTATGTATATGTTAATTGATTTTTTGTTCATTGTAGGTGTCCTTTGTTCATCATGAGCAATGGGAAGATAGAGAAGCTTGGTACCAGCCTCTTAAAGTCATTTGTGAGTCAGCTAAAAGTCACAAAATCACTGACAGGTCTTGCAGGCTCTTCAATCAAGATCAAAGCGGATCAATGCCATGATCATGAAACTTGCTTTACCAAAGTAACTCTCAAAAGATTACAAACAAGACCCACCAATTATTTTTCTAACCAAAGTTGATTGATACTTTTTGTTTTGAAGGTTCATGTAGTTTGTCAATGCACCTAAAGTTTTAGAAACTATTTATGTATTTGATGAGAAGATGTCCCAGCTGGAAGCAGCCTGGAGAATTTACTCTTAGGTAGTATTATTTTTTTAAAATACAATCTACTTTTTCTAGAGAAGATGATTCCGAATTTTATTCACACGGTAAGTCTCATGAAGTTCTTAACTTTGTATTTAGGGAGCTGGAGAACATTCTTCAGGTAATTTTCCTTCACATCTCTCCTCAAAATACACACACAGTTATACTCTTCTTTATATTTAAGCTCAATTGATGGATTCAATGCTATTTTTTATGATAGTCCATCAATATTGACTACTTTGCATAAATTAAAATTAAAATAAATCATGTTTTGATGTGATGATACATTTTTTCACTCAATAGTAATAAGCCTCGAGTTCAAGACAATCAGATATGACCTCTTTGATATATCAATGGTAAGATTTGTTGAGATATATATTTATATACCTTTCTCTAACCTTATGTTAGCCAAGAACCTTGTGCATTGAGTACACATACATGTTTACACAAACCAAGCTCAACTGATTGATTAAATGTCATTTTTTATTATAGTTATCAACACTGATTACTTTAATTGAATTGACATTAAAATAGATTATATGTATGTATATTGATATATATATATATATATATTTGTATATAGATATATAGATATATATTTACGTATGTTTATAGAGAGATATATATATGTGTGTGTGTGTGTGTGTGTGTACGTATATAGAAATATATATATTTGTATATAGATATATAAATATATATTTACGTATGTTTATAGAGATATATATATATATATATATATATATATATATATATATGTGTGTGTGTGTGTGTGTGTATGTATATAGAAATATATATATATATATATGTATGTATGTTTGTATGTATTGTAAGTATATAGATATATATATATATATATATATATATATATGTGTGTGTGTGTGTGTGTGTGTGTGTGTATGAATATATGTGTGTGTGTGTGTGTAGACATATATATATGTATAGACACACACACACACACACACACACACGTATATATATATATATATGTATGTATTTATATAGACATATATATGTGTGTGTGTGTGTGTAAAGACATGCTCGCGTAGGCGCGCACGCGCACGTGTGTGTACAATTGGGTAGTATCTGACCCAAGGCAATCTACCCAAACAACAAGAGGAATGAATTCTTGACCAAACAAATGATGTTATTAATAGCTAATTAGGAATTCTGATTGAACTCGTAATCTTCAAGTAGTTGTGAATTCAATACCCTACCAATCTAACCACCATGCCATTATTAGTTGCAATTATATTTTGATTTTAAAGCATTTGCATAAAATTGAAGCCTAATTTAGATTATTTTTTAAGTCATATCATGAATTTATGAATCACATTATTTAGAAAATTAAAATTTATATGACTGATATATATTATATCATGATTTTGTTTTAATGATGTTTTTTTGAGATAATTATATTTTTATTTTTTGATGGATTATATATTATTGTGATACGTCAATAGTAATACGACTAGATATGCTTTATTAAATTTGATCTATCATAGAAGAATGAGAGATCAAATTAAAGTGGTTGAAATATATGGGTTTTGTTTTGATTGTCTCCAAATATATTATAAATAGATAACATTATATGTAAACTTTTATACATTTATATAATCATATGACATTATATATAAATGTCTATGATTTAATATATATAAACATATAACATTATAATAAAATTGATATGTTTATATAAAATATAATGTTATATATAAATTTTTATAAATATGTATAAATGTTTATAAATATTTATACAATATTTACATAACACTATCCATTTATATAATTTTTTATATAACATTTATATAACATATAAAATGTTATACCTATTTTTAAACATATATATATATCATATAAATTTTTCAATAAATATATAATATTTCTAATGTTTATATAAATTTAATATATATACTATATAATATTTATAAAAGTGTTACATATATATATATATTTATATATATGTAACATTTATAATAATATTTTAAACACAACAGCATATCAAAGACAAAAGTAAGGTGTAGAAGAAGATGAGCTCCTATTGATTCCATTCAAGGGAAAAAGGAAACTTAGATGAGTAAATTAACCAGTTGATGAATGCAAGCCATTGAGTGAACAAGAGGTATTTTTTTGTTGCTTCTTTATGGATATCTGGCATGTATTATAAATCATGTTGTAATTTGTTTCATATTTTTTAAGTTGGGGTTTGCGTATCACATTTGGTGGGGTTATTTTGGCTTTGGTGATAATGAATATGACTTGGCAAAAATATGCATGAAGAATGCTGCTTCTTTTTAGTTTTCTTAGTTAAAAAATGAGTCCTTATTATGTTGACTTATCATTTGCATAACTGGAAGGCTTTGAATATGTTGTTTTGGCCCATCATAGAGTCAGCAGAAATTAACAGCTAACACCCCAGTGTTAGCTGTTATATTTTGTGCCACCACTATTAATGTCACCATTACCCCATTTCTGTTACTGACTCCCTTCTTAGTCCGTCAGTGCTGCTGCCCTCTTGATAACTGTAATTCCCCTTGAACCTATGCATCATAGTTTGTATTTATGAGGTAAAACATCCATAGGTTTCTTGCATTTTTAGGTTATAATATTTGGAGCTATTGCTATATTTTTGTTTGATGAAGAAATTAAGTAGTAGATACGATGGCATTTTTTTAGCAGCTAATGTAATTCTTTTTTTCATTAAGTTGTGCATGATGAACATCCTCCTCAGTTGGCCAAAGTATTATGTGATAAACTCAACTGATGTAAAAAGGTACACCTCTTCCACTTATATGCGTTGCCTTTATGATTAGGGTGTTAAAATTAACAAAGAACGATGGAACCATAAACAAAGATAGCCATGAATAGTAAATGAAATTGATCACTAAACCTTTAATGTGCAAGCCATCATGATCCTGATCTACCATTTTCATGAGATACCCATATCTCAAGGCTTTGACACTGTCATACTGCTTATGCTGTTGCAGCCCAAAAATCTTATTGATATTTTCATTTTCTCTGAATCTAAACTTAGATATCTACCAGCCATCCTTCACATTAACGTCAATCACTTCTTTGAAAGGAATTGAGGTTCAAAACTTAGAATCCACCTGCCTTGCAAGAAAATTCATATAGATATACATAATTGATAAAATCAGTAATGTGCAACTTTGTCGGACTGGAAGTCAAGAAATTTCATGAGCTCTATATTTTATGTACAACAGATTTTTTTGTGTTTTCTGATCCTTATTATTCAAAACTAAAATGCATCATGAGTTTCAAATATGATATTCAATTCTAGTATCGTGAAGTTCAATAAACTGAAAGATTTTCATCTGAGTAATGTTAATTTCTTTTTCCATATTATGTACGGGTCAGTTTTGAAACAGATGCAGGAGAAGATGGAATACAAGCTTCATTCTCAAAATGTGCCATATGGCTATAACAGTGGTCAACAATATGTTAGTGGATTCTTTCAAGTTGATGATTCCAATAGCTACTAGGTAATGATTTTATTTCTTCCATGTTCTAAAACAATATGTTGGAAATTCAATATTTGATTTATGGATTAAATTTTACACAATGATTGGTAAAGGCTATATATGTGCTGCAAAACTTGATAATTCTCCGAATCAATATTCATCGTGCATATTGGCAAATGGTATATAAGTGATGGTCATAAATATAAATTTTGATTTATTAACTACTTTTTCATTTTATTAATTATAAATAATGGCTTATAATA
>JAREIK010003451.1:141493-166493 GCA_029783825.1 Sapria himalayana
ACATATAGATAGACAATAGATAGACAGATTGATAATGAGATAGAAAAATATATTGAGTGATTAATTGATAGACATATTATTAGCCAGATTAAAAGATATATTAGTAGACAAATTGTTGGATAGTTTGATAGATAGATAGATAGATTGTTTGATAAATAAATAAAATAATTGATAGATAGATAGAGAGATAAATAGATAGATAGATAGATAGAAAGATAGATAGACAGATATATATATATATATATATATATATATATATATAGATAAATAGATAGATAGACAAATAGATAGATAGATACACAAAAAGATAGATAGATAGAGATATAGACAAAGAGATAGATAGATAGATAGAAATATAGACAAAGAGATAGATAGACAAACATATAAACAAATAAATAGATAGACATATATTCATATAGATAGATAGATAAATAAATAGATATAAAGATAGACAGACAGATAGATAGACAAATAGATATACATACAGATAGATAGATATGATGATAGATATAAAAATAAATAGATATACAGATCATTGACAGATAAATAGACAAACAGACAAAGATATAGATAGATAGACAAACATATAAATAGCTAGATAGACATATAGAAAGATAAGCATACAAATAGATAGTCAGATAGGTAGAATGGTATGCAAACCAATACACAGACAGATAGACAGATAAATTGACAGATAGATAGACAACCAAATAAACAAATAGATAGATAGTCAAATAGATAGATAAATAGATAGATAGACATATAGAAAGACAGACAAACACATAGAGATAAAAATATATAGATGCATAGACAGATAGATAGACAAATAGATAGATAGATATATAGATTGATAGACTGAAAAATAAAAATTTAGAAAGATAGATAGATATATAGATAGACAGATTGATAGATAGATTGTTAGATAGATTGGTAAATAGATTCCTAGATAGATTGATTTACATATTGTTAAAGAGGATGATAGACATATTTTTACATAGGTTTATAGATAGATTGATATACAAATTCATAGATATATTGATAGACAAATTTATAGTTAGGATGATAGAAAGATTGGTAGATAGATAGACATGCAGATTAATAACCAGACAGATAGATGGATAGATAAATAGACATATTGATAGGAAGGTAGATAGGCATATATATATATATATATATATATATATATATATATATATATATATATATATATAATATAGACAGATAGGTCGATAGATAAACAAATTAATACACAGAAAGATGGATAAATAAATATATAGATAGATAGATAAGGAGATAGGTAGATATACATAAAGATATTCAGATAGATAAATAGATAAATAGATAGAGAGAAAGATAGAAATATATATGAGATAGTCAGATAGATAAATAGAAAGATAGAAAAAAAGATTGATAAATAGACAAATAGATAGACATATAGATAGAAAGACAGATTGATAGATAAACAGACATATAGATAGATAGGTAGATATATAGACAAATAAATAAATAAATCGATAGATTAATAGATAGATTAATAAACATATTGATTAAATAATTGATAGACATTTTGAAATATTGATTGATAGATAAATATATAGATAGATAGAGAGAGAGAGACAGATATATATATATATATATATATATATATATATATATATATATATATAGTCAGATAGACAAATAGATAGATAGATAGATTTATAGATAAATTGTAAATAGATATATAGATAAATACACGAATTAATAGATAAATTATTAGACATACAAATAGATATATAGATAGATTAATTGAATGAAAGATAGATAGATAGATGTATAAATAGATAGATAGTTAACTAGATAGATAAATAGATAAATATTAAAATAGGTAGACAAAAAGAAAGAAAGATAGATATTTAGACATAGACAAAAAGATATACATATATATAGATAAATAGATAGATAGATAGACAGATTGTAGGAAAAATAGATAGACAACTAGATAGACAACTAGATAAATAGATCGACAAACAGATAGACAGATAGATAAATAGATATATAGGTAGACAAATAAATAAGCAAATAGATCGATATATAAATAGAAAGACAAATAAAGAGACATATAGATAAAGAAAGAGATAGAAAGATAGATA
The DNA here is from genome assembly GCA_029783825.1 of Sapria himalayana. Classification (NCBI taxonomy): domain Eukaryota; kingdom Viridiplantae; phylum Streptophyta; class Magnoliopsida; order Malpighiales; family Rafflesiaceae; genus Sapria; species Sapria himalayana. The sequence goes on from JAREIK010003451.1 coordinate 143,626, forward strand.
TATAGACAGATAGATAGACAAATAGACATATAGATGAACAAACTTAATTATATAGACAGAAATATAGGCAAAAAGATATATAGAAAGATAGATAAACATAAAGATAAACAAATAAATAAATATACATATAGACCAATAGAAAGAAAGATAAATAGATAGATAGATAGATATGCAATCAAATAGACAGATATATAAACCTACTTATCGATAGACAAATAGATAAACATATAGAAAGATAGACATATAGACAGATATGTGGATAGAGAGACAGATAGATATATAGATTGACAGATAGAAAGATAGAAAATTAATAGATAGACAGATAAACAAACAAATAGACAAAAAATAAACAAATTTATAGATAGACCAATATAAAGATAGATAGATAAATAGATACATATACAAATTTAAATAAGTAGATAGATATATAGATAGACCGATATAAGATATATAGATAGATAGTTAAATAGATAGACATACATATATATAGATATATAGATAGATAGACAAATAGATATACAAAAAGATAGTTCGATAGATAGACATATCGAAATACAGATAGATTGATAGATAGATTGATACATAGTAGACAGACAGACATATAGATATGTATATATATATATATAGGCAGATAATTAGATAGATAGATAGATAGATAGAAAGATAAATAGATAAAAAGGCATAGATAGATGATAGATAGATAAATAGATAGATAGATAAATAGATAGATAGATAGATAAATAGATAATAGATAGATAGAAAGATATATATATATATACACAGATAGATAGATAAAAAGATGGATAGATTGATAAATAGATAGAAAGATAGATAGATAGATAGATTGATTGATTGAATGGTAGAAAGAAAATAATAGATAGACAGCTAAGCAAATATATATACAAATAGGTAGAAAGATTAATAGATAGATAGATAGAATGATAGTTAGATAGATAGATGTACAGATAGATCGACAAATAGATAAAAAGATAGACAGGTATTTAGAAAAATAGATAGATAGATAAATTGACAAAAAAGATAGATAGATAGATATATAGATAGATAGACTAATAGATAGATAGATAGATTATTATATTGAAAGATCACAAATAAATAGATATATTTATAGATAGGTCAGATAGTTAGATAGATTGATAAATAGATAGATAGAATATAGATAGATATATATATATATATTGATAGATAGATATATATATAGACAGATAGACATATAGATAGACAATTAGATATACATCTAAATAGACAACTAAGTATATAGATAGATAGATAGATATACAAATTGACTGATAGATATACATATAGATAGAAAGATAGTTAGAAAATTATAAAGACACATAGATAGATAGGTCGATAGATAAATAGATAGACATGTATATAGATAAATAGATAGATAGAGGATAGTTAGACATATAGTAAGATGGATAGATAGATGGATAGATAGACAGATAGATAAACATATAGATAGACGAATAGATAAAGAATTAGACAGAAAGATTGATTAGTAGATAGATAGAAAAATACCTAGTTAGATATATATTCAGTTTGATAAATAGATTAATAGATATATTGATAGACAAATTGATAATTAGTTTAATATATAGATTGATAGATATGTTTGTAGATAGATATATATATTGATTGATTAATTGACTGATAGATAAATATATAGATAGATAGATTGACTAATAGATAGATAGATCGATAGATTGATAGAATGATAGTTAGATAGATAGATAGACAAATAAAAATACATATTTATAGAAAGATCGATGTAAAAATAATATAATGAATGAAATAAAGATACATAGAAAGATATATAGAGAGATTGATAGATAGATATACATCACATAGATAGAAAAATAGACAAATAGATAGAAAAATATATTCATAGAAAGATAGACAGATAGAATTGATGATAGATAGATAGATACATAAATAGATATACATATAAATAGAGAGATAGATAGATAGATATATATATATATATAGACACATAAAATATAGATAGTTAGATAGATAGAAAGATAGATAGATAGTAAGTTAAATCAATAGATAGACAGATAGACAAATATATAGACAGACAGATAGATACACGGCTAGATATATATATTTTTGAAATAGATGGATAGATAGATTGTCAGATAAACATATAGATAAATAGATTGAAAGATAGATTAATAGATAGATTGATAGACATATAGATTGATTGATAGATAGATAGATTGATAGACTGTTTAATATACTTCTTAAATGATAGATAATTAGACAGACAGATAGACATAGGAATAAAAAGAAAGATAAATAAATTGATAGAAAAATAGATAGATAGATAGATAGATAGATAGATAGATTCATTGATCGATTGATTTAAAGATAGATAAATAGAAAAATAGACAAACAGATAGACAAACAGATAAACAAAAAGATAGATTGATAGAAAAATGAATATATAGATAAAAAGATAGACAAACATATAGATAGATGACACATGACTAGACAAACAAATAGATAGATAGGCAGATAGATAGAAAGATAGACATCCAAATAGACAGACAAACAGACAGATAGATAGATACATAGATTGACAGACAAATCTTTATATAGATTAATACATAGAAAGAAAAATAGATGGATAGACAGATAAATAAACAGACAGATATATAGATAGATAGATATATAAACAAATAGGTAGTTAGATATATAGACTCAGATAAACAAATAGACAGACAAATAGTTAGTTTGTTAGTCATACAGATATACAATTAGATAGACAAACACATAGATACCCAAAAATAACGAGATATAGATAAATATATAAATAGATAGATAGATAGATAGATAGATTGATTGATTGATAATTAGTTAAATAGATAGAAGATAGAGAGACAAATAAATAGGCAGAAATACATCCAGATAGATAGATATATAAAAGATAGAAAGATAGATAAACAAATAGATAGACAAACAAATAGATAGACATTTACACAGATATAAAGGCAAATAGATAGACAAAAAGATATACAAACAAACAGAAAGTCAAATAGATAGATAAATTGGAAAATAGATAGATAGATAGACAAAACTATAGACATATAGACAAACATAATGATAGATAGATAGAATGATAAATAGATAGACATATACAAATAGATAGATAGATAGATAGAAACATAGATAGATAGACATATAGATAAGCAGGTAGATAGATAGATATATAGATTGACTTATAGATATATAGATAAATATATAGACAATATATATGCAAATAGATAAGCAAATAGATAGTCAATTATATAGTCAAATAGATAGATAGATAGTTTGATTAATTGATTGACAAATCAATAGACAAATAGATACACAGATAGTTAGAATGATATATAGTTAGATAGATAGATAGTTAGACAAAAAGATAGAAAAATATAATGATAGATATATAAATAGATATATTGACAGACAAACAAACATATAGATAGAAAGATAGATAAATAATTAGATAGAAAGATATATTGATAGATAGATAGATAGTTAGACTAATAGATAAACAGATAGATAACCAAATACAAAGACAAATAGATAGATTGATTGATAGATTGACAGATTATAGATAGATTGACAAAAAAGTTAACAGATAGATAGAAAAATAGACAGACAGACGGATAGATATATAGATAGACATAAAGATTGATAGATATATAGATAGATAGATAAAGAGTTTGATAGATAGATAGACACATAGATAGATAGATAGATAAACTAATAGATAGATAGATAAACTAATAGATAGATAGATAGATAGTCAGAAAGATATATAGATAAATAGATATATATGTAGATAGATAGTCAAATAGATAAACAAATAGATCGATATATATATATATATATATATATATATATATAGATAAATAGATAGATGGACATATAGATAAAAAAATAGATTCACAAATAGATACACAAATTGATAGATATATAGATATGTACATAGATAGATATATAAATAGATTTATAGACATATAGATAGATAGACAAACAAATAGATAGATAGATTGAATGATTACTTGATAGATAGATAGATAGATAGAAAAATAAATAGTTAGATAGACAGATGTATAAATAGATATATTGACAAATAGATAGATAGATAGATAGATAGATAGACAAATAGATAGCCATACAGATAGATAGATAGATATATAGATTGTTAGATAGATAGACAGATAGATAGTTAGTTAGTTAGTTAGAAATTTTGTTAGATATATAGATAAATAGATAGATAGATAGATAGATAAATAGATAGAAAGATAGACAGATATATAGACATATAGATAGATTAATTGATAGAAAAATAGCTAGAAATAAAGAAGGAAAGATAAATAGTTAGACATATACATAGATAGATAAATATATAGATAGATAGACATATATTTTTATAAATAGATATAAAAATACATAGACAAATAGATAAAAAAACACAATAATAAAATATTTATTTAGTTATAAAAATTTAGCTAGAAAAATAATTCATATCTAATTTGCACGGGATTAGCTAGGGAATATCAAGAGATGTTAGATTTTACATTGGATTACAAATTTGTGATGAATTTGTGAGAGATTAGAGATGGAAACTTTCAATTGAAAAATATCCCAAGTTAATATTATTGTAGATTTTTGCGCAAAGATTAGCTACAAATTTAGCAATATCTTTTGCGATGAACTTTCCCTAGTTAATTAGATTAAGACAAATTCCATCACTAAATAATTATCTAAAAAACATTTTCATGATTATTTATTAATTGCAAGTGATTAGTCCTTAAATGAAAATTTTCACAAAATATATGCATTTAGCTAGGGAATTTTCCCTAATTATTTGAGCTTGGGATTATTTCTGTGGCTAATCTATACTGATTTATTTTTTTATTTTTTATATATTATTTTTTTTACTATTTGTTGTAATTTTGTATATTGAAGGTTTTTAATCATCTATGGATGAGGAATCCATGAAAGTCACCTCCTCAAATCATTATAAAAATATGATATTATAAAAAAAAAATTTCAAAAATATATAAATATAAAAAAAATTTATATTAATAAAGACTAAAATAATAATTTTAATTATTATAAAATTTTAAAAAAAATTATAGATAAAATTTTTCTACAATTTTTATTATTAAATTTAAATATTTGTATTAAAAAATTGAAGATAATTAATTCTATAATTATACTCATTTTTAAATATATTTTAATAAATAAATGAACATACATAAAAATTTATACTAATAAAAAGCTATAATAATTAATTGTATGATTAAATAAAAAATATTTACAAAAATATCTGAATTAATTAATAAAAAAGTAAATATTTATATTATTTAAGGTTAAAAAAATAGACAGATAGATTGATTGATAAATAGACAGATAGATAGACAGACACACAGATAGAAAGATAGACGAATAGATAAGTATATAGATTTACATTTAAATTTATAGATAGATAAACACATAAATAGATAGATAGATAAAAAGATTAATAGATTGATAGAGAGATAATAGAAAAATACATTGACAAATAAATAGACATATAGAAAAACAAACAAATAGTTAGATAGTTAGATAGATATACACATAGACAGAAAGATAAATAGATAGATATTTAGACAGATAAATAAATAGATAGCAGTTTGATAGACATATGAATAGATAGACAGACAGACAAATAGTCATGCATACAAATAGATAGTCATACATACAAATAGTCAGTCAGACGGATATACTAATAGAAAGATAGATATACTAAGTTACAAACAGATAGATATATAGACAAACATATAGATAACTAGATAGATAGACACAAAGATAGACAAATAGTTAGAAAGATAGATAGACTGACAAAAATATTGATAAAAAATTAGATACATAGATAGACAGATATATAAATAGATAATAAGAGATATAGATATATAGATTGATAGACAAATAGATAGACATAATGATAGAAAAATAGATAGATTGATAGACATACAGATAGATAGATAAATGTATATATATAGATAGAATGATAGTTAGACAGATGGAAAGAAAAATAGATAGATACATAGATAAATTAATATATAGATTGATAGACATTCATATATATAGATAGATAGATAGAAAGATAGACAGAGTGATAGATAGATAGATAGATAGATACATAGATAGATGTACAAATAGTTAGATAGATAGATAGAAAAATAGATAAATAAATTTATATATAAATAGATAGACTGATAGATAGATAGATAGAAAGATGGAAAGATAGATAGATAAATAAATAGATAGGTTGACATATTGAATAATTGATTGATAGATATATTGATAAATAAATTGATAGAATGAATGAAAGACAATATTGATAAATAGATTTATAGAAAGATTGATATATAGATTCAGAAACAAATTGATAGATTGATTGATAGATAGATTGATAGAGAGATTGATAGATTGATTGATAGATAGATTGATAGATAGATTGATAGATAGATTGATAGATAGATTGATAGATAGATTGATATAGAAATAGATAGACAAAAAAAACATTTTGATAGACTTTTTGATAGACAGATTGATAGATAGATTGGTAGACAAATTGATAAAAAAATAAATACACTTATAGATAGATAGATGGATGGATGGATGGATAGATACACATATCAAAAGATAGATAGATAGACATATAAATAAATAGATAGAGAGATAGATAGATAGTTAGTTAGTTAGATAGAAAGATAGATTGTTTGATAGATAAATTGATAGACAAATTCATAGAATAGATTGATAGAAAGATTGTTAGACAGATTGATAAAGTGATTGATAGACAAATTGATTGACATATTAATAGAAATATTGATATATAGATAGACAGAATGATAAATAGATAGATAGTCATTTAGATAGATAGATTAATAGATAGACAAATAGACAGACAGACAGGCAAAAAGATATATTGATATAAACATAAATTGACTAATAGATAGATAGATATTTATATAGATAGATAGACAGATAGATAGATTTATTGATAGATAGAATGATAGAAAGAATGATAGATAGAGTGCTAAACAAATTGATATATAGATAGGTAGATAGATTAATAAATAGATTGATAGACATTTTCAAAAATAGATTGATAGACAGATTAATAGATGGATTGTTTGATAGATTGATAGATAGATTGATAGACATATTGATAGATATATTGATGGATAGATAGATAGATTGATTGATAGATAGATAGACAAATTGGTAGACAGATAGATAGAAAAACATCTAGATAAATAGATAGACTGATAGAGAGATAGATAGATAATAGAAAGATAGATAGATTAATACACAGATAGATAGACAAAAAGATAGATGGATGGATAGACAGGTTGATAGATAGATTGATAGGTAGATTTATAGACAAATTGATAGTAAGATTGATAGATAGATTGATATACAAATACATAGAGAGTTTGATAAATAGATAGATAGATAGGTAGATAGGCTTATTTATATACACATAAATTGCTAGATAGTTAGACAGATAGATAGAAAGATATATATATACATAGATAATAGATAGATAGATACATTGATAGCTAGATAGATGGACATATAGATATACAGATTGTTAAATAGTTAGATTTAGAAATTTATTGATAGATAGATTCACAGATAGATAGACAAATTGATAGGCACATATATAAAAAAATGATATACATATGGATTGACATAAAGATAGATAGAAAGAGTAAGATATATAGACAAATTGAAACACAGATATATAGACATATAAATTGACAGATAGATAGAAATAGATAATTAGATAGAAATATAGATAGATAGGTAGACAAATAGAGAAACAAACAGATAGATAGATAGATAAATAGCTAGCTAGATAGACACATAGATAGTTAGATTGAGAGATATACAAACATATAGATAAACAACTAGATAGATATATAGATAGATAGAAATATAGATAGACAAATTGATAGATAGACAAATTGATAGTCAAACAAATAGATAGATAGATAGATATATAGATAGACAAATAGATAGATAGACAAACATATAGTTAGACATATAGATAGAAAGATAGATAGATATATAGAAAGACATATAGATAGACAAATAGACAATAGACAGACAAACAAGAAAGATAGACAGATATACAGATAGACATATACACACAATTAGGCTGCTAGACTCTCAGGTAGGCAGAATGCAAGATAGACGAACAAACAAGAAAACAAATAAACAAATAGAAAGATAGATATATAAAATAATAGATAGATTAAAGATAGACAGATAGATTGATTGATAGATAGATTTCTAGACAAATACATAGAAAAATAGATAGAAAGATAGATAGATATATAGGTAGACATATAGATAAACATATAATTTGACAGATAGATAGACAATTTATAAAAATTAAACAATTGAATAATATTTTTACAATTAGCTTTTAACATTAAGTTTTTATTAAAATAATAAATATTACTTTTTTTAATTATTTTCACTTTTTGTAATTTTTTGAAATTTAAAAATTTTTAATGTTATCAAATAATATAAAATTTTATGTATTTAAAATTATTTCATATTATCTTCGTAAAAATTAATATGAATTTTTAAAAATTTATAACCATAAAATATAAGTTTTTATATAAATTTTAACATTAAGAGTATTTTATAACTTTTAGGTGAGGGCTAAAAGACAAATCATCTTTTCATTTATATCTTATTATATGAAGTTTGTTAATTCGGTACCTATTTGATATTTTTTAATGCAAAAATTAATTTTTTTATTGTTTATATATTTATTGTTTAATTAATATTATAATAAAAAATTATAAGGTATTTGTTTTTCATTTGTACCTTGCTACACGCACATTAAATTTGTTAAAAAAATTTTGATAATAAATAAAATTAATGAGTATTTTTGTATTATATATATATTGTTTATTTAATATTTTAATAATTAAGAATATAAATATTTTTCTAAAATATATATTCACTCTCTCGTCTCTAACAGAACCAAATTCCTCCACATTCTGAAATCTATCTCTCGACACTGATTCAACTAAAATTAATTCGAGGTTTAAGTTGTAATTTGTTATTGATTTGAAGGGATGTTTATACATTTATTTTTTTATTGATTATCATGGATTGCTTAATCGAAGAGTAAGTGTTTTTATTCTTTTTTTTTGTTTTGAATTTCTTTTTTAATCATCATGGTAAACTTGGATTTCGTATATAAATTTATTCGTATACATGCTTTATATACCTGTGATATAATGCGTTATCATTATGTGGATTTTGATGGTGACCATATACAATAACAATAAATAAACAATATATATACTTAGGTATGCCGACTTGATATCTTAAAAAAAATAATATAGATCAATATGCATGTATATTTTATACATAAATAGTATACATACTTAGGTATCCAGACTTGATATCTACAAAAAATATTCTAAAATGAGTAATGATTGAATTCAAAAATAAAATAAAATAGATAAAATCGAGAAAATTGAGAAATCGAGAAAATTGAGAAATCGAGAAAATTGAGAAAATCGAGAAAATTGAGAAAATCAAGAACATAGGGAAAATCGGGAAAATCGGGAAAACCGGGAAAACCGAGAAAACCGAGAAAACTAAGAAAATCGAGAAAATCGATAAAATACATAAAATCGATAAAATCCATAAAATACATAAAATACATAAAATCGATAAAATACATAAAATACATAAAATACATAAAATACATAAAATACATAAAATACATAAAATACATAAAATACATAATATACATAAAATACATAAAATTGATAAAATACATAAAATCAATAAAATACATAAAATACATAAAATACATAAAATACATAAAATACATAAAATAAATAAAATACATAAAATACATAAAATACATAAAATACATAAAATGAATAAAATGAATAAGATGAATAAGATGAATAAGATGAATATAATAAATAAAATAAATAAAATTAATAAAATAAATAAAATAAATAAAATAAATAAAATAAATAAAATAAATAAAATAAATAAAATAAATAAAATAAATAAAATAAATAAAATAAATAAAATAAATAAAATAAATAAAATAAATAAAATAAATAAAATAAATAAAATAAATAAAATAACTAAAATAAATAAAATAAATAAAATCTAGTATGTATCCATGTATATCTATCTATATAACTATAGGTTATATCTATCTATATGTATAAATAAAATAAATAAAATACATATAACTATAGGTTATATAGTTAGTTAGATTTAAAGATAGACAGATATACATATAGATAGATAGAGAGACAAATAAATAGATATAGAGATAAAAGTTAGACAGATAAACATAAAGACTCATGGACAAATAGATAGATATACAGATTGATAAGATAGACAGAATACAGACAGATAGATAGACAAATAGACAGATATATAGATAGATAGATAGATAGATAGATAGATAAACACATAGACACATAGACACATAGACAAATAGACAAATAGATATACAGGTAGATAAAAAGATAGATAAGTAGATTGAGATATTAGTAGATAGACAAATAAACTGATAGATTGATAGATATACATATATTCATATATATATATATATATATATATAGTTAGACAGATATACAGATAAAAAGATAGATTAACAGTAGATAGATATAAAAAAATATAGATAGATAGATAGATAAATAGTTATAGAAAGATACATAGATAGTTAGACAGTTAGTTAGTTAGTTAGATATATAGATAAATTGATAGATAGATAGATAGAGAGACAGATTGATTGATTGATAAGCATATATACATATAGATAGAAAGACAAATATATAGATAGATAGAAACATTGATAGACAAATAGATAGATATTCAGATTGACAAATTGAGAGAAAGATAGATAGATAGATATATTATTAGATAGACAGACATATAGAAAGATAGGTTGATGTGTAGATAGCCAGATAGACAGTTAAATAGATAGATATATAGATGGAAATATATACATATAGATAGATATGCAGATTGACAGATAGATAGATAAATAGATAGATAGATAGATAGATAGATAGATAATTAGACATATAGACATATAGATTTATAGTGAGATAGATAGATAGAAATATAGACAAATAAATAGATAGATAGATATATAGATATACAAAAGATACATAGATAGATAGATAGAAAGATAGATTGACACACATATATACATATAGACAAAAGGATATATAGATAGATAGAAATATTAATAGATTGATTGATTGATAGACTTATAAACAAGTAGACAAATATACAGATAAATAGATTCATAGATAGATAGATAGGCAGATAGATACATAGATAGATAGATATATAGTCATATTGACATATAGACAAATAGATAGATTGACAAATAGATAGACACACTATAAAAAAATCCCAAATAGCTATCGAAAATTCCCTAGCTAAATGGGGGTTTTCCATCACTAAACTAGATATAACTATGGATTAGCGACGCATCCTTTCCCTATCTAAAGAGCTCGTCGCTAAAAATTAATGTGGGAAAGAGTCCCTAGCTAAAAATTATTAGCGACGGAAAATTCCCTAGCTAATAAAATAATTTTCCTAGCTAATTTTGACCTTAATTTAAAGGTTCGTAATTTTTCTTATCTAAATTAGCAAGGGAAATTCCCTAGTTAAATTATCAAGGGAATTTTTCTAGCTATATTAGCAATGAAATATTCCCTAGCTATTTTCATTCCAAAATTATTTTCACTATTTTATTTTTTGTTCAAAAAAATTAATTAAATAATTTTATGTTTTTATATTAAATTGAATAAACAAACTATAAATGATAATGTATAATAAAAAAAAATTAAAATTAGTTAATAAATTATTCTTATATAATATTTTACATAGTTAAAAAAAATAACAAAATTTTATTACAACTTATTTAATAATGTATCTTATGACATTGCATAAAATATAATCTATCCATGAAATTGTCATTTCTTTCTATCCCCCATCGCCACTAGTCTCCATCTTTCTGCTGCAACAAAGCTGGCCCAGTCGTGGAACATCATGTCATGTGAAAAATCTATTCTCTTCTACAAGCTTCTTATGAAAAACATTTCGGTATCATATCTGTATGAAAATTAAACTAATCAATCAAATCAAAATAAATAAAAAAGTTATACTTTGAAAAATATATAATACTTCAATATATATGTACATATATACTACAGTATATATGTACATATAATCTATCATTTCACTAGTTAAATATAATACTATAGTATATATGTACATATATACCATTATATGTGTACTTATATACTAGTATATATGTGTACACAGGTATATATGTACATATACTTTATAGATTATATGTACATGTACTAAGTATATATGTACATATAAATACTTTTACGTATATACTGATTTATATGTATATTTACATATATACTAGTATATATGTATATGTCATAAGCATAAAAAAAAGGAAATAATACTTTAACCATGGCTGCAAAAAGCATCTTTGTTTGTTCAAAATTAAGTAGAACCTGCAAATACGGCACAAAAAATTTGCAACTAGATTTTACAAGATGAAAGTTCAATACATACATACATACATGGATACATACATACATACATGGACACATACATATATGGATACATACATACATGGATAGATAAAGACTCATGGACAAATATACATATAGATAGATATATTTTATTATTTTAAGAATTCTATTTTTAATATTTCATATTAAAAATAGAATATTAAATTAAACACCGAATAATTTGTATAAATCAAACTCAGCTAGTGGTAATCAAATTGAGAGAGATAGATAAATATATTTAGTATTCTGAAAGAGAAGAGCATTGATAATCTTACTCGGTAACAAAAAGAGGTAGAATTTTCCCATTTTGCTTCTTCTCTCTTCCTCTTCGCAAAGATAGAAAAAATGGTAAAAGCTTGAATGCCTTACTGGTATCTTTTTTCACAGAAATTATAAATAAAAAAATGGATGTAAATTTATAAAAAAAAGAGACAAAAATATAAAAGTTAACTAAAATTATAAAAATTAAATAATTTAAATAAAAAAAAGTAAATAGATTTTTATTTAACCATAAATGATATTATTTCCTAAATAAATAAATTTATTGTTAATAATTTATTAAATTTTAATGGTTAATTTTTGTAATATTAAATATAAATTAATGAAATGATTTTCAGAAAAAAAAAATTATTAAGGGTTATACAAATGAAGATTAAAAAAATTATATTGCTAATAACCATGAAAACTAATAATTGGTAATCACATTTTAATATTATTCATTATAAAAAATCAAATATTTTAATATATCCAAAAATAAATTATATAAATGTATAACCATAAAAAAATTTTAATATTTGATATTATTTTAAATTTATGGATAAATTTATAATATTAATTCATAAATAAAAGAATAATATTATGTTATAATTTAGTATTTCATAAATACACACACACACACACACACACAGATATATATATATATAATGGTTATACATTTTAAAGAATTCAATTTATTTTTTATGAATATTATATAAAATAATAATAAAGGCATAAAATTTCATATTATTTGATATAATTTATAAATTTCATCTTGTAAAGTAAGATAATTAAAATAAGTTATATTTATTATTTTAATAAAAATAGAATATTAAAATATATAAATTAAATAAAATATATCTATCTATATGAATATTTGTCCATGAGTCTTTATGTATCCATGTATGTATGTATCCATATATGTATGTGTCTACGTATGTAGGTATGTATCCATGTATGTATGTATGTAGTGAACTTTCATCTTGTAAAATCTAGTTGCAAATTTTTCAGCCATGTATTTGCAGGTTCTACTTAATTTTGAACAAACAAAGATGATTTTTGTAGCCATGGTTAAAGTATTTTTTCCTTTTTTTTATGATTATTACATATACATATATACCAGTATATATGTAAATATACATATATATATCAGTATATACGTAAAAGTATTTATATTACATATATACTTAGTACATGTAAGAAAATATGTGAGTACTAGCGAATAAATAGTAATAAATAGTAATAAAGAATATATAAAAATATGAAAAGTATTATGAAAATGTATGTATCATTAATGAAACATTAATTTATAGTACTAGCGAATATATGTGAGTACTCTTTTATGTGAGTATTCTTTTATAGTTTAATATGATATAAACATATTTACTAATTAATTTTTAGTCCAGAACATATATTATTAAATATTATTTGATATCTTAATAAAATAAATATAAATTATTATAATTTCAAGAACATCAATACAATATAATAAAAAAATAGTAACATATCATATCAATACAACAAAATTAATTATAAAAAACATTATTAAGCTGTAAATAAAAATAAAAATTTCAAAACTATTGAGAATTATATTGTATTTTTATATTTTTTTTATTTTGAGATAATAGGATGAGATGATTTATATAGATTAATAGTATTTATACTTTCTTTTTGTATTTATATGTGAATTTTTTTTAATAAATGATAATATCATTTTATAATTTTTATTCATAATATTATATTATTGTGGGTTTTTATTTATTTTATTCAGTTGTTTTATTTTTTATGGCAATACTCGATATGTATTAATCCTCATATTTTTCCTATATATATATATATATATATATATCTATCTATCTATGGACATGCAGATATATAGAAGAAATTTATGATGCTTTAGCAGAACATTTCTTCGCTATAGAAGTAGTAGTAAATGGCCATTCAAAGTAACATTCTACTCATGTGGAAAATTGTAGAAATATAGTATTACTTCTCTCTCTCTCTCTCTAAACATTATTGCTGCTCATATTTTAGTTATTTCTTGAATTTGTATGACCATATATAAATATTTGTATAATTATATATAAATAATTGTATAACATTATAACATCTATATAATTAAATATAACTATATTTGTAAGTATGTATACATATATGTAAATCAATATATTTATTTATAACAGTATATATTTATGTATAACAATTTGTATTGAATATATCTATATATAACTATATGTTTAACTATATAAAAATATTTATAGTTATATATACTATATGTATAATAACAAATAACTATAAATAAGTATATCTTATTATATGTATTAGTATAAAAGTTTTATACATAACTATATTTAAATATATAATTTACAACATATATTTAATATATATTTGTATATATTAGTATTCATAAATGTATTTTACTATATCAATACCTATACATAACTATAGGAATAGATATATTTAATTATTATATATATATATATATATATGTTTTACAATATGTGTAACTATATGTATAACCACATGTAACTATATTTAATATTACATGTATAACAATATACAACATTATGTTAATTATATGTGTATAACTATATATAAATATTTTTAAAACTAAATAAAACTTTATATCATTAAATATAACTATATTTTTAACTATATATAATATTACTTGTCTATGACTTTTTATATATTTATGTATAACTAAATATAACTACTCATATGAATATATATATATATATATATATATATATATATATATATATATATATATATATATATATGTATGTGTGTGTGTGTGTGTGTGTGTGTGTATAACTAAATGTTTAATGATATATAAATATTTATAACTATATATATTATATGTATAATAACAAATAACTATACATAATATTACATTATTAATGTATAACCTATATTTAAATATATAATTAAAAACATTATTTAATATACATTTTTATATATAAGGATAAAAATGTATTTTAGTATATCCATACCTATACATAACTATATGTATAAATATATGGAATTATTTGAACAAATATATATACATACATGTATAAATATAAGTTTAACTATACATGTAACATATGTATAATCACATGTAACTATATTTATAATTACATGTATAATAACATACAAAATCATATTTAATTATATGTGTATAACTATATATAAATATTAGTAAAACTAAATAAAACTTTATATAATTAAATATAAATATATTTTTAACTATTTATAGATATATGTATACATATATGTAAATCTATATATTTGTATATAACATTGTATATATTTATGTATAACTTAATTTAACTACTCGTATGAATATATGTGTGTGTGTGTGTATATATATATAACTAAATGTTTAATGATAAATAATTTTTTATATCTATATATATTATATGTATACTAACATATAACTATAAATAATTTTATCTTACTATATATATAACTATAAAAACTTTATACATAACTATATTTAAATATATATTTAACAATATTTATTTAATATACATTTTTATATATTAGTATGATAAATATATTTTAGTATATCCATACCTATACATAACTATATGTATAAATATATGAAATTATATCAAAAAATATATATACATACATGTATAAATATAAGTTTAACTATATGTGTAACTATATGTATAACTAATGTAACAATATTTATAATTATATGTATAAAAATATACACCACAATGTTTAACTATATGTGTATACCTATATATATATATATTCTTATAACTATAAAAAACTTTATATAAATAAATATAACTTGATTTTTAATTATATATACATATATGTAAATCTAAATAATTATTTATAATTTTGTATACATTTATTTACATTTACTTATAACTACTCATATGCATATATCTATATATAATTATATGTTTAACTATAGGTATATATTTATAACTACATTTACTATTTGTATCCTAACATATAATTATATATG
This sequence comes from Sapria himalayana, assembly GCA_029783825.1. Classification (NCBI taxonomy): domain Eukaryota; kingdom Viridiplantae; phylum Streptophyta; class Magnoliopsida; order Malpighiales; family Rafflesiaceae; genus Sapria; species Sapria himalayana. The sequence continues at coordinate 160,531 of JAREIK010003451.1, forward strand.
GAATAATATTAATTTGTTAAACTAATTTGAAATTAAATGGAAAAAGCTATAATATCAACAATATGTAAGCACGTATCATCAGAGTGTTCTTTGATCAGGCTCATATATGGTATAATACAAATAAGAGTCATACTCTTACCTAATCCTAGCCCTTGACCCTCAGGCTCAAATATGAACTTATGTATGATAAATGATGTAATATTTGAAAGGTTTATATAAATGAAATTTTATTTTCCTATATAATTTTTCATTCTAACACTGCACTCTTTATGTGTATCTCTCTCTCTCCCTCTCTAATTCTTCCTATCACTTTATTCCTCTTTTTATGTGTCACACACTCTCTCTTGTTATTTTCTTTCTCGTTCTCCTTTCTTATTTGTTCTCTCTCCCTCTCTCTCTCCATCTCTCTCTCCCTCTTTCTCTCTCCCTCTCTCTCTCTCCCTCTTTCTCTCTCCCTCTCTCTCCCACTTTCTCTCTCCCTCTCTCTCTCTCTCTCTCTCTCCCTATTTCTCTCTCCCCCTCCCTCTCCCTCTTTCTCTCTCCCCCTCTCTCTCCCTTTCTCCCCTCTCTCTTCCTCTCTCTCTATTTCCCTCTCTCCCCCTTTCACCATTTCTCTTCCCCTCTCTCCCCTCCTCTCTCTCTCTCTCCCCCCGTCTCCCCATTTCTATGCCTCTCTCTCTCTCTCTCTCTCCCCCCATCTCCCCATTTCTCTGCCCATCCCTATCTCTCCCCATCTTATCTCTCCCTCCCTCTCTCTCTCTCTCTCTCCCTCTCCACCTTCAAACATTAAATATCTTTTTTATCTTTCATTTCTTGTGCATTATCACATTTGCACCCTTTATCTAGTATAACTGTGATATCTATAAATATTTATTGTGTTAAATTTGCTTTATCTATTAATGGAGATTCTGAAAATGCATTGCCTCGATAATCACAATATTTAATTTTTAAATATTGATCTGTAAGTAATTATATTTAATTATTTATATATTTTGAAGTAATAAAATGTTTTATTCAAAATAATGATTGAGCATTATTTTTTGTAAATAAAATATGGCAAAATGAGTTCAGATCATCAGTGGATGTACAAAAATGTTATTAATGGATTTTCGAATAAAGATTTTTTGATTGGCTTGAAACTTTCATCAATTTTGCATGTATTCAAACGAGGTTGATGGATGGAGAAAAAATTAAGTGTCCATGTAATCATCGCAAGTGTCAGAATATCCCTTTTCGTGATGCAAACATTATAAGATATCATTAGGCTAAATATGGCTTTGTGCTGAATTATTTTGTTTGGATTTATCATGGGAAAGGTACAATGACTCTAAATATTGAACAAAATGAGGGTATTGAATCATTTGCTTATGGTGAAAAATTATCAAACACATACTATCGTATGATCACGAAAGCAGTTGGTGCTGACTTTAGTATGGATTACGTGGATGAACCACCTAATCTTGAAGCTCAGAAATTTTATGAAATGCTTAAAGCTACAGATAAGGAGTTGTGGCCTAGTTGTAAAACACATTCATAATTGTCATTTGTGGCTTGACTAATGAATATTAAGTCAGAAAATAATATGTCTGAGAAATTATTTGATCAGATGGCAGAACTGATGAAGGAGATTGTTATGAATAATAATTTGATCACTAACAACTTTTACAACACTAAGAAGTTATTACGAGGAATGGGTCTATTAGTGGAAAAAATATATTGTTGTTTAATTGAATGCATGTTATATTGGGGCAGTGATAATGATTTAATTAGCTGTAAGTTTGTTATCATCCTTGATTTAGGTAGGCACCTCGTGTTGTATATACGCGACAAAAATTAAAGGTTGTTTTTAAGAAGATATATTATTTTCCATTAATTCCTTGTTTACATAGACTATATGCATCAAATGCTACATCAAATGATTTGAGGTGACAATCTAAGCATGATGTTGAAGAAGGGGTAATGTGTCATTCATCAGATTCACCTGCTTGGAAGCATTTTAATTATATACATCAAGATTTTGCAGCAGAAAGTTGAAATATGAGATTGAGTCTTTGCACTAATGGATTTCAGCCATTTGGGAAAACTGGACAATAGTATTTAACATGGCCAGTGATAGTGACACCTTATAACTTGCCTCCGTGGTTATGTATGAAGGAGCAATATATGTTTTTGTCAATATTGATTCTAGGGCCAAAAAATCCGAAAGACATGGTGGATGTTTTCTTACAGCCTCTTATTTTAGAGTTAAATCATTAATGAGATGTTGGCGTGAATACATATGATATCACAAATAAGCAAAATTTCATTATGCGGGCAGCCTATATGTGGACGGTATGTAACTTTTTTGTATATTCAATGTTGTTTGGCTAGAGTACTATAGGATGATTTGCATGCCCATTTTGCAAGGCAAATTCTGATGTATTTACCCTCAAATTTAGTGGTAAATAGTCATGGTTTGATAACCATCGTATGTTTCTACCTACGAATCATTCATTTCGAAGAAATAGAACTGCATTTATAAAAAATAAAATTGTGATGATAGTTGCACCAGCAGTTCGTTCTGGAGATGATATTATGATAGAGATTCAAAGTTTGTGTTTGAAGAAGGTAACTGAAAAGGAAGCTACTAGAAGTAATGAACTAATAAGCAAATTATGTTAGAGATTCAAGAGATGATATTTGGGACTTGCCATATTGGAAGTCCAATTTAATTCATCATAACTTAGATGTAATCCATATTGAAAAAAATGTTTTTGACAATGTTTTCAACACGGACCATAATATAGATACAAAAACAAAAGACACTTAAAAATCAACACAAAAGCTGATTGATTACTATTGGCATCCTAAATTGAAACTGAAAAAGGAAAGAAGAAAATTCTCTAAAGCTTACTACACACTAGATAAGAAGGCAAAACAGATATTGTGTGAATGGGTTAAAAATTTGAAATTTTTTGATTGATATGTGTCAAATATGGGTAGATGCGTGGATATGAAGAATCTTAAGTTATTTGGAATGAGACGTCATGACTTTCATGTATTTATATAGAGATTAATACTAATTGTATCCCATGAATTACTTCCACTGAGTGCTTGGAAGGTCCTTACGGAACCTTGTTTTTCAAACATCTAACTGAAACGACAATCAAAATTGATGACATAGTGAGGCTGGAGAATGAAATTCCACTTATTATTTGTATGCTTGAACGAATATTCCCACCGAGTTTTTTTGAGTCGATGGAGAATTTGCCGGTCCATTTGGCATATGAAGCAAGGATTGTAGGGCCAGTGAAATTCAGGTGGATGTATCTTTTTCAGAGGTAAATACATATATATTGCTTTGTTTTATTATTTAGTACTTTATGTATTATTGTAATTTAATCTAATTGAAACCTAACATTATGGATGTAGGCATCTTTGTAAGTTAAAATTGAACGTTAGAAACAAGGCAAAAATTGAAGGTTCAATTTGCAATGCATATTTAGTAGAAGAAACATCATCATTTTGTTCTTATTATTTTTAGGATCATGTCAATACAAAGAATAGAAATGTGCTGCGGAATTATGAAGGTCATGTGATGGTAGAAGATGATTCTATGAATAAACTATCTATCTTCAAGCACCCTAGAAAAGCATTTGGAAGAGCATTTGGAAGAGTAATGAAGAGATGTATGACAGATGAAGAGTACAAAGCAACCCGGAGCTACATTTTACTTAATGTGAGGAGGTTGCACCATATATTGAGTATGTATACCCAAAATGGTTGTAGGTTTAATCATAGTTTAATTTTATCTTTAATAGGAATTATTAAAAATTGATATACAATTTTTTCTCTCTTTTAATATTTGTGAAGTATTTATGTTGAGCAGTTAAAATATAGGCATCCATCAATTTCCAGAAATGATGTCGATTATATGCTAAAAATTAAATTTGTGAATTGGTTTAAAAATAATGTGAGTATAATTAAGTTTTATATTTTTGAATTATTTAATTTATTAGTATCTTTTATTTGTTAATATTATTTTTTTAATTTATGTCACAGGCAATTGATCCTTCAAATGGAGATTCAAATATTTTTATTCAGAATCTAAGTAAAGGCTCATTTTGATATGTGACAACCTATACTGGGTATTTTGTTAATGGATATAAATTTCATACAATCGGGCACGATTCTTCTAAAATAACAATGAATAGTGGTGTATGCATTAAAGCCTCAAATTATAGTGCATATGGAATTGATTATTATGGTCAACTCAAAAAAGTTATTGAGTTAGAGTATCCTGAACTCGAAAATAATAGGATTGTATTATTTAAGTGTGAGTAGTTTAATCCTACACGAAATGTGGGCACAAAAATTCATTTGGATTATAAGCTAGTAGATGTTACCCATAAATGTTGATATAATCGATATGAACCATTTATTATGCTAGTTCAAGCCACTCAGGTATATTATTGTACATATTCGAGTTTATCTCATGATAAGAAAGATTGGTGGGTGAATTGCAAAATTAAAGCTCGATCAAAATTTGAAGTATCAACATTGCAACAAAGAAGTGCAGACTTAGAAATAACACTGGTATTCCAGGAAGTTGACATAAATAATATTGAGCCTGTGAAGGTAGATGAAGATCTAGATAATTTATGTGACTCGAATAGTGGCATAATAGAAATTGAAGATGATCAATTTTTATCTGAAGATGAGTTCAAACTTCTATCGGATTCAGACAAAATATTAGAAGATCAATTGGAGGATGATAGTGATGATGATAATTAAATTGTTATAATTTTATTATAAATTAAAACTATCAAAGACTTTTTATATATTTTTGAAATCTATTAGTGTGTTTTTTTCGAAAATGCATGCTTGTCATCATATCCCTATTTTTTGTTCTATGTTTTATTTTGTACAGCATATGGTGCCTAAAGGACGTGGTCGTGGTCGATGTGGACGTGAACACAGAATTAAACCAAATTCATCTATTATGTTATATCATGTTGTAGAATTAGTACCATCTCATAGCCACCATATCCAAACTTTAACATCACAATCACCATCTCCATTTCTATCACCATCTCCATCATTGAGACCTCTACTATCACCTTTATCAGATGTAAGCCAACCACCCATTGTGCTTCCTGCACAAACTTTTGATTAATCACTATCTTCTGCACAACATTTTACACTGATTATTCCCCCATTTTAAAATACCAATGGCATCATCAAATGTTGTGTCTTCCTCTATAGTCATTGTAAAGTTAGAAATCGAGATTGTGGATGAGAGGTAAAATAAATATCTAAAAATGACTTGAAAAAAATGTTGATATTACTGTTAGTGGTTTTTTTATATTGTTATGATTTGCTTTTTTTCAATGTTATTTATTTATGTGTATAGTTTTATTCCATCTCACAAGTGTTCGACTATAATTACAAAGGCATTCAAGAAAATGGTTGATTCTAAAGCTTTCTCCTAGAAGAAAGTTTTTAAATTGACAAAAGAGTCATATTTTAATGACTTTTAGGTAAAAATAACATAACAAAAGAATTGAAACATAATTATCTAATTACTTAACTTTTTTATTGGTTATTATTCAAGTAGTAAATAATTATATTCTTGTTGTTAATATAAATTCTTTTTTCATTTTTCTATTTATAGAATCATTGCACATGGGACCCAAATGTGATGGAAAGATAAAGTCATTATGGGAGATCAAAGCTGCTCAACGGTATTCTGATTTTGTTTATAAATTAAAGAAAATCGAAACAAGGCTTGATTTTATATCCGAGGAAGATTGGCCCGAGTGGCTTAATTATTGGGAGGAGCGAGATGTGAAGAAAAAATAAAATATTGCAAGTAAAAATCGATGAAGTGAGGTTGCTGTACTAGGTATATGAATCTGTTGACACATTGGAGGTTCAAAGTTGAGCATTGAGCATGCTCGAGATTTTGTACAAATTTAAAATTC
>JAREIK010003452.1:0-132500 GCA_029783825.1 Sapria himalayana
TATCTGTCTATCTAACTATCTGTCATATACCTATCTCTCGATCTATATATCTATCTCTCTCTTTATATTTGTCTATTTGGTCTATTTTTTTATCTGTCTATCTATCTATTTTTCTACATATCTACTTATTTGTCTATCTAACTTTGTGAATCTGTCTTTCTGTCTATCTGTTATTATTTTTATTGGTCGATCTATCTATTTGTATGTCTATCCATCAGTCTATCTGTCAATCTGTCTATATGTGTATCTATATATTTGTCTATCTGTCTATTTGTAAATATGTCTATTTATTTATCTATCTATCTATCTAACTATATATCTATCTGTCTATCTAACTATCTTCCTTTCTATCAATTTGTCTATCTATTTATTTATCATTCTTTCTTTCTATGAGATCTATCTATTTGTCTATCAATCTATCTATCCATCTGTCTATTATTCTATATGCCCTATCTATCTATTTTTTCTATCTATCTACCTATCTATGTATCTCTCTATCTTTATATATATATATCTATTTGTCTATCTTTCTATTTCCCTAATTGTCATTTTTTTATTTGTCTATCTATTTGTCTGTCTATCTGTCTATCATCTATTTGTTTATCTATCTATCTATCTATTAGATATCATCAATCTATCTATCTATCTCAATCTTTCTATTTGTTTTTTGTCAATCTATCTATATGTCTACTTTTCTATCTATCTATCTATCTAGTTTTCTATATATCTATTTTTATATCTGTATATCTGTTAATCTATATATCTATCTATCAATGATCTATTTATTTTATTTTCTATCAATCAATCTATCTATTTTATCTATCTATCTATTTATATATCACTTTATATTAGTGTATCTGTCAATCTATAAATCTATCTATCTATCTATTTGTCTATTTTATATCATCTATTCTCTCTTTAGTCTATTTGTATATTTGTCTATCTAAAATGTGTCTATCGGTCATCTATATATTTGTCTACCTTCTATCTGTCATATGTCTATCTATCTATATGTCTATCTATCTATAATTCTATCTATCCATCTATCTATCTTTATGTCAATCTATCTATGTATTTATCTGTCTATTTATTTATCCGACTATCTATCTATATACCTATTTGTCTATGTATAAATCTATATATTTGTCTTTGTCTATCTATTTATTTGTCGATCTATCTATCGATTTTTCTATCTTTCTATCTATCTATCTGTTTATTTATCTATCTATTTAATTGTCTATCTATTTATCTACATATCTGCCTATTTGTCTATCTGTCAATTTGTCTATTTGTGTATATGTATATCTTTATATTTGTCTATCTATGTATGTGACTATTTGCTATCTATCTATCTATATAAATGTCTATCTACCTATTTGTCTCTCTACCTATCTGACAATCAGCCTATCTATCTATTTATATATCATATGTCTATCTGACTATATATATCTGCCTATCTATCTATATATCTATATATCTATCCTCTAATAATATATCTATTTATTTCTTATCTATCTACCTGTCTATAATCTATATGTCTATCTATCTATCATTCTATCTATCTATCTTTCTTTCTATATATCTATTTATCATTCTGTCTATCTATTAATCTATCTGTCTATCTATATATCTATTATCTATCTATCTATTCTATCTATCTATATACTATCTATATTTCTATCAATCAATCAATTAATATGTCTATCTATCTACTATTTATCTATCTATCTATGTATCTATTTATCTATTTGTCTATCTATCTCTCTATCTATCTAGCTATCTATCTCTCTATATGTATATATATATATATAGAGATATTATATATATTATATATTTATATTTATATTTATATTTATTTATTTATTTATTTATATTATATATCTTTTATAAATCTAATTGTCTATCTATCAATCTCTCTATCAAACAATCTGTCTGTCTATTGGTCTACCTATTTATGATATGTATCTATCTATATGTCTAACTAACTAGATATCTATTTATCTATCTATCTTTCTTCTATCTAAAAATTTGCATGTCTATCTATCTATCAATCTTTCAATCTATCTATATATTTATCTGTCTATCAATCTATTTATCTATATGTCTATCTATCTATCATTCTATCTATATACCTCTATCAATCTATTTATTATAGGTCTGTCTATCTATCATTCTATCTATTACCTTCTATCTATCTATCGAGAAATCTGTCTTTGTATCTATCTATCTATCTATTTGTATATATATCTATCAATCTTTATATCTATATGTCTTCATCTTTCTATCCTATTTATCTATCTAGCAAAATTTATATCTAAATATTTTTCTCACCTATCTATCTACCTACATTTCTATCTTCTATCTATCTCTTCCAATCTATCTATCAATCTATCATCGTGGGTATTTTCAATCTGTATGTCTAACTATCTGTGTGTAGATGTTGGTCTATCTAGTTTCTTATGCATGTAAGTATAATAATAGATATATATATATATATATATATATCTATATGTCTCTTTATTTATCTATCTATCTATTGATATATCTATCGTTCTTTTATCTATTTATATATCGATCCATCTATCTATATCTCTCTATTTATCTATCTATCTATATGCTTATCTATCTATCTATATGCTTATCTATCTATCTAATTATCAATCATCTATCTACATTCTCTCTCTCTTTCTCTCTCGCTCTATATATATAATATTTCTAATTAGCTTTCGATCTATCTGTTTGTCTATCTATCCATTTATCTATCTAGTTACCTTTTTAAATAACTATCTATTAATATATCAAAATATTTGTCTATTTGTATTTCTTTTAGTGTTTGTTGTGTCTATTTTTCTTGTGTCCTATCTGTCTATATATCCCTTTATCTATCTATATAATTATCTATCTATCTCTCTATCTATCTATTTATCTATCTATCTACCTATCTATTTTTTTATTTATCTATTTGTCTATATGTCTATCTATCTATCTTTCTTTCTTTCTATTGGTCTATTTGTATCTATCTATCTAGTTGTTTATTTATGCTATATATCTATCTATTTAATCTATCTATGTAATTATCTTTCTATCTATCTATATTATTATCTATCTTTCTATCTATTTGTCTGTCTATCTATTTTATCTATCTATACATTTATCTAACTAACAGTTTTGTCAATCCAACTATCTATCTCTTTGTCTATCTATCTATATATTTTTCTATTTGTCTGTCTATCTATGTATCTATCAATCAATCTTTTTATCTAATTATCTATCTATGTATCTAATTATCTAACTATATTTCTATCAAACAAACAAACTATATATCTATCTATCTATATGTATGTCTATATGTCTATCTATCTATCTTTCTCTCTAAATATTAATATGTATGTCATATATCTATCTATTTATCTATCTATCTAACTATCTATATATGTGTATATCTATCTATCTTTATATCTATCTTTCTATCAGTCTATTTATCTATCTATCTAACTAATTAGCTAACTAACTATCTATATATATATATATATACCTATCTATCAATTTTTTTCTATGTATCTCTCTATCTGTTTTTCTATCTATCTATCTATCTTTACGTCTTTATATCTAGTTGCCTATCTATATATATGTTATCTATCTATCTATCTATTTTTTTATCTACCTATCTATCTAATTATGTATCTAATATATCTATATATCTGATTTATCTTTCAATCTATCTATATATCTCTCTACCAATCTATCTATATATCTCTCTATCAATCTATCTATATATCTCTCTATCAATCAAACTCTAAATCTGCCTATTTATCTTTTAATCTATTTATTTATCTATCTATCTATATGACTAGCTATCTTTCGATCTATATATCTATATATATCTATATATCTATCTATCTACGTATCTATCTATCTATTTGTATATCTGTCAATGTAACGATGTTTCAATATATCTATTTGTCTATCAAAAAGTCTAACTTTCTATCTATCTGTCTATTTGTTTATCAGTCTAACTTTCTATATGTCTATCTGTCTATCTATCTAACTATTGATGTATTTATGTTTCTATTTATTTAATTTACTATTTATCAATCTCGGTTTTTATAACTATTTATCTGTCAATCTTTCTATTAGTTTATCCATCTATCTATCTCTCTAACTATCTCTTTATCTCTCTGTCTATCTATCTATGTCTTAATCAATTTCTATAACTATCTATCTATCTATCTATTTATTTTTCTATCAGTCTATTTTTCTGTCTATAAATCTATCTATCTGTCTATCCATCTATCAATCTTAATATCTATCTATGTATATGTTTGTTAATTATCTCTCTCACTATATATATATATATATATATATATATATATATATCTCTCTCTCTCTCTCTATCTGTCTATATATCTATGTGTATGTCTATCTATCTATCTATCTATATGTTTATCTTTATAACTATTTGTGTGTGTGTGTGTGTGTATCTATCTATTTGTTTTTGTGTATCTATCTTTCTATCTATCTATGTATCTATATGTCTTCTATATATATATATATATCTTATCTATCTAGTTATCTATATATCTATTTTTTTTATCTATCTATATATCTATCTAATTATGTTGTGTATATATATATATATATATATATCTCTCTAATTATGTATGTATCTATCTATCTAATTATGCACCAATCTATGTCACTATCTGTCTATCTATGAATCTATCTTTCTCTCTATCTATTAATTTCTCAATCTATCCTTTTATATTTCAATCTATTTATCTATCTATCTATTTATATGACTAGCTATCCATCGATCTATCTATCTATAAATGTTTATCACTCTATCTATCTATATATGTCTATTGATCTATCTATCTATCTATTTGTGTATCTATCTATCTGACTATGTTTCAATCTATCTTTTTGTCTATCAATCTATCTAACTATGAGTCTATCTGTCAATTTGTCTATTAGTATAAATTTCTATCTATCTATATGTCTATCTATTTAATTATCAATCTATCAATGTGTCTATTTATTTATTTGATTATTTGTCTATCTTTCATAACTATCTATCTATCTACTTTTATATCAGTGTGTCTATCTATCTATCTCTCAGTCTCTTTGTCTACCTATCTATCTCTCAATCTATCTTTATAACTGTATATCTATCTTTCCAATGATCTATTTGTCTATATATCTAATTGTATATTAGTCTATTTGTCTATCTATCTTTCTATCAATCTATATGTCTGTCCATCTATTAATCTTAATATCTATCTATGTATCTTTCTATTAATTATCTATCTATCTATCTATATATCTTTCTATATATCTATCAATCTATCTAACTTCTATCTATCTATCTATCTATCTTTCTGTGTATCTATCTTTGGGTCTCTCAATTAGTCTTTCTTTCTGTGTATCTATCTATCTTCTTCTTCTTTCTTTTTTTACTGAAACCATTATTAATAACCCTCTCTTTTGGCGGAGGAATACCATTTTTACAACCTACATCTACCCTTTGCCCTCTTACACCCATCTTAAACCTTAAGCCTACAAGCTAACATATTGGATTTTAAATATCTTTATCAAATATAGCATTTATTCATTTTATAAACTAGATTTCAACTAGAATAAGCTGGAGCTATGGCTTGCTTTGTTCTGCTTTGACTGGCCACTTGATTGGCCTCTATTTTCGGCCCATCTTTTCTTTTATTTTTTTTGTTTATTGTTCGGCCCCTTGTGTTTCTATGATCCACGTTTCCTGTGCTCATCATCTGACTTCCCGTCTTCCCCGTGTCCCGACTCCTGTTGTTCGCATCGTTCCCGTGTGTTCATCGACCATCCTCCTTCTTTTTTCACGCTTCAGTGGTCAAGAATTCCATTCACTCTTGTTTCCTTTGCCGCGCCTTTTTTATTAGAAATGTTCTGTCATTTTCAGCTTTTCACGAGCTGCAGCAGAGCCTAAAATTTTTTCTGGATAACTCAAACTCAATAAACTATGAGTAAATTCACTTAAAAAAATAAACCAGACCCTATCAGATAAATCCATCATTAAACACCCCTCCGAACCAGGGTGATGTATGTGTTCTATGGATCCACTGCAAGTCTGCTGATCAACCACAGGGCCAGGTGAATCATCCGAGAATGTAACTTGTTTAGAAACATCGAACTCGGGAAGTAGCAAGCAAACCATAGACAAATCAACTTATAATTATGTGTTCTTTTCGAGAGCACTATATATATAATCTACAATTTCACAAAAAACAGAAGCAACCAAAAACACAAAAGGAAGCAACAAGGAACAGCAGCAAAAATACAAAATTAACAAGGAACAGCAGCAAAAACACAAAAGGAACCTTGCCCTATTACCTTCGCTGCTAAATTAACACAAGCAAGATACAAAAAATAGCAAAATACAAAAAATTAACCATACAAAAGGAACAACAGCCACAAAAGGAACAACAACAGCAAAAACACAAGCAAAATACAAAAAAACAGCAACTTAGCAGTTTAGCAGCAAAATTAACCATACAAAAAATAGCACATTCCAGAATTCCAGCAGCTACTGGATTTTCTGGTTGTTTATACAATTAACTTCGCTGCTAAGAAAAAAGAAGCTACAATAAAATATGCTATCAACCATTATCTTACCTTGCCCTATTACCTTTGCCTCCATAATGTACATACCTGTTAACCTGCAGAGACAGAAATTCCCCTGCACAGAAGCTACCACAATACCATAACAGTTAATAGCTTATATTCTTATAATTCTCATATTCTATTTTTTCTGTTAATACTACCCTTCTTGAATCTTAAATAAGGGAAGGCCTTCCTGTCTAATTTCGCTATTCCTTTTAGTTTTTCTGGCTTCGAAACCTCATCAAATTCATGTTCTCCTCTTATCGAACATAATCTTGCAAGGCTATCCGCCAAAGTATTGGCTTCTCTATATATATGTAAGATTGATGCATTAAGCAGTTTAATGAGGTTCAAAATAATTTCCATTTCTTCCTCATACCTCCAAAGAATTATTTTTCCATTTACTAAATCTACCAAAAGCATGGAGTCTACTTGAATTTGTATTTTTTCTAAATCTAACTTTATACAGACATTTAATCCTATATTCAAAGCTTTTATCTCCGAGTGGAGAGCTGAGAATGCTTCTGTAGCCGATGTAAATGCTTTTATCACATACCCATTTGAATCCCTTATTACCCCCCCCCCCCCCCCTCCACCTGCTATACCAGTATCCCTATTAAAGCTACCATCCGTGTTTAGTGATATTTTACCTTCCAGAGGCCTATTCCAAATTATACTTTTTACCCATCCCTGTTTCGTATTTGTGATAGCGAGGCCCTAGAACATTCCAGCTACCTTATTTAAACAAGCACCATCAACCTTTATAGGGTTTATACTTGATATATTCCTGATTTCTTTAATAATATCTTTTATAATTTCATTTGAATTCATTCTTATACCCTCAAATTTACTCTTATTACGAGCTTTCCATAGGCACCATATTACTATATGAGGTAGATTCTGAGTGAGCCAATTTTTGATATAACTGCTAGAGTTTATATTCTCCCAATTCTTAATTCTATCAATTATTCTATCCTCTTTTTTACTTATTTGTATCAGGTCTCTTAATTCCCTCCAGACTGCTGCAGCGATTCTTCCACTTGAGAATAGATGATCCATTGATTCTTCTTCTGCATAGCAACATTCACATCTGGAGGCCATTTTAACACATTTTCTTTTCACATTAGTATCCACAGGCAGTGCATTTACCAGAACTTTCCATGCCAGTGAGCACATTTTCTGTGGAATACCTGCTTTCCAGGCCCATTTAAATAAAGATTGCACGGGTTTTTTTCCTTCTTATCAATTCTTTTGCTGACTTTAACGTAAAATTACCTTGTGGATTAAGGGTCCATTTCCATCCCAATTTTTTCAGTAATGAATGGGCATCTACTATTTCCTTTTGTTTTTCTAATGCTTTCCAGTTATTTGATTTCTGCTTAACGCGATTGTGTTCTTGTTTTAGATATTTTGCTCGCATATATTTTGCCCAGAGGGAATGATTTTCTTTTATCCTCCACCAACCTTTTCAGTCCCAGGCAGCCGCCATATCCTGTAAATTAATGATGCCTAACCCCGCTTCCGCTTTTGGATAACAGATGTCTTTCCAATTTTTCCAGTGAATTTTCTGCTTTCCATTTTTTTACCCCATAAAAAATTTGCCATTTCCATTTCTAGTTTATTTGTGATTTTCTTAGGTGGGTGTATGACTGATATAATATGTACTAGTGTACTTTGAAGAACATGGGAGATTAATGTAATCCTCCCACCAAATCCTAATAGATCTACTTTCCAACCAGCTATTTTCCTTCTCATTTTATCATGTAAAGGCATTAGATACTTTTCTTTCAGCCTTCCTTCGTATATCGGACAACCTAAATATACCAAAGCATCTTTTTTATGTTTAAAACCCATTATGTTTTTAATTTTTTTTACCACTTTTCTAGAGGATTTTTTTGCTAACATAAATTGACTTTTATCCTTATCAAGGGCTTGACCTGTTTCCTTCTCAAATAATTGTAAAAGGTCCATCAGGTTCTTCAATGAACTTTTATTCGCATTTGTGAAAATAATAATATCATCTGCATAAGCTAAACAACTTATTCTCGGAGTATTTTTTTGGCTGTTTAAAGGGGATTATTTTTCCCTCTAACATTCTTTTATTTAAATTAACAATTAAAAATTCTAAGTACATGTCAAATAATAAGGGCGATAATGGGTCCCCCTGTCTCAAGCTACGTCTTGGTTTGAATTCTTCACCTTTCATTCCATTTACAATGATTCTAACCCAAATGCTAGTTACACATCTATATATTAAATCAATACATGTTTCAGAGAAACCAAATTTTCTCATAAAGAAACATAGTGTATGTCATTCTACTCTATCAAATACCTTAGATAAATCTAGCTTAACTACTAATGTTACCTCCCCTCATTTTAAATGCTATTTCTTTCATCATTTCTGATGCTAATCTAATATTTTCAATCATTAATCTATTCTTAACAAATCCTGTTTGTTCCTGTGATATTATAAATGGTAAAATATTACTAAGTCTGTTTTGAATTATTTTGCAAGGATCTTTAAATTGCATTACATAAACTTATAGGCCTAAAATCCTCACATTTTTGAGGTGATTCTTTTTTGGGGATTAGCACTATGAAAGAGTTTGCCCATGCCTTAGGAATGTCCGCCCCTACAAAAAAACTTGCAATTGCATGAATAAGATCTTTTTTGATAATGAGCCAGTTTAACTGAAAAAAATAATTATTCTAGTCATCTGGCCTTGCTGCACTATCTTTATCCAGATTAAACACTGCATTTTTAATCTCTTCTTCTTCTGGAATCTTCTCCATCATTTGATTTTGTTCTTTTGAGATGACTGTGTTGATCCCATCCATTAATGAGTTTCCTACCTGAGGAGCCTGTCTGCATAGATGACTTTTAAAAAATTCCTCAAAGAGGATTCCTATCTCCTTGTCATCTTCAACCCATGTTCCCTCATTAGTTTTTAGGCCCTTGATTTTATTTTTTTGAGCCTTTATTTTGCACATGTTATGAAAAAATTTAGTGTTTCTATCTCCATCTTTCAACCATTTAATTTTTGAACACTGTTTCCAGTATACTTCCTCCATATGCAACTTAAGCCTCAAGTCCCCTTTAACCTTATTTAGTTCCTGTCTCTTTACCTCTATGTTATTACTATCGTATTCTATTCCATATTTTTAGACATTTTTTTAATCTATGAAGCTTAACCATTAATACTTGCATCGGTTTCCCCATTGTTGGCTCCATCCAAGATTCAGTTACTAATTTTTCAAAGCCAGCGTGCTTTTCCCACATATTCTGAAATTTAAAGTTACCTGATACTCTGTTAATCTTATAGATTGTAATCAGCAATGGGCAATGATCCGAATAAGTTCTATTTAGGTGTCTTATCCCTATGACCCCATGCAAAGCTACCCATTTAGCATTACACAGTACTCTGTCCAATCTAGCCCAAATTGTGATTCTTTTACTCCGGTTGTTACACCAAGTGTAACTTGAACCTGTGAAATCTATTTCCATTAATTTCGAGTTTTAGATCGCCTCATTAAATTGTGTCATTGCTATTGGATCCGGGGTTTTACCTCCTTTCTTTTCTTGATTGCTCATGATTATATTAAAATCACCTCCTATAATCCAGGGTGCATTCCTAGATGCGATATTCTGCATTTCCTCCCACAGTGCTAACCTTGATTTTTTATTATTTTTAGCATATACAACCGATATTATTTCATCTGTTTCTTTATTTATTTTAAAATGTACTACCTGATCTATATCTTTTAAAATTTCAATGTCCAAATAATTATGCCACATTATCCAGAGTTTACTATTTATATTAGCATATGCATTGTTAAACCCTAGTTTTTCGCTGTAGTTAATTAATTGATCCTTCTGGATCATAGGCTCTGCAATGAATACAAGAGAAATTCTATGAGTTTTAATTAATAGTTTTAACCTATTTATCGAGGGATTATTAGCAACCCCTCTTATGTTCTAATAAAGGCATCTATACATTAATTCCTAGCTTAGTTTGGGATCTAGTTGTATACTTAGTCTCATATTTTGTGTTTAAATATTTTTTCTTATTCTTTGGGATTTTAATTGCATTTGAGTTTACTTGTATTTTTTCATAATATTTATCCTTCCACCCAAGCTGCATTGCCATTATTTTTATAGCTTCCTTGGCTTGAGTTTTAGTGAGCTTTGTTCAATCTTCCTCATAAATATCCAAATCATCCTTCCCCTTTTCTATATAGAATGCATGCTCCTCTTCTTCTCTACCTATTGAAGGACAACTAAACACCTCTGCATCTTCCTCTGGGAAATCCAAGAGGTCATCATCTATCCAGCTATAGTCCTCTAGTTTTTCTTTTAAAATTATTCTAGTTTTAATTTTCTTGTTCCTCTTCTTTCTACCCTTTACCTCCTCCCATTTTTCTCCCTCCCCCAGCTTGTCTCCTTCCTCCATGCTTCCGTCATGATATACTATATTACTAGCCTCTCCCTCTCCTAATAACTTACTCTCTTTCTCTCTCATATACCCCCCCTTCTTCTTCCATTAAACCTGCCTCAATTGCAGGGTTTTCTCCAGCCCCTCCCTCCTTCCTAATCCATCTTTCTACCTTTCTTTTTCTACCTTCTAACCCTTGCACATTTTCTGATTGTTCTATACCCATCTTACACACCCCCGATTCATGCCCAAGTCTCTTACATTTTATGCAATAAGTAGGCAGATTTTCGGGAATAACAGGTTGCCAAAACCCATTATTCTACCCATCCTCTCCATTACCAATCCAGATCATATTTGGTGGCTGAGTGAGTAGGTTGCACTCAACACACACGCGAGCCTTGCTTGGCCTTGTCATAGAAATAGTAGCTTCATCACGAATTACAGGTTTACCCAAACAAGATGAAATTTTGTAGAGAGATTGTGGGTTAAACAAATATAATGGGAGATTCGGTAAGGAAAACCATACCGGGGCTAAAGGCACCTCCTCCAGTGGACTGAACTCCTTCATCTACCTCAAAACATGCATGGGGAAGCCGTTAACTTGCCATAGACCTCTATGCCATAAGCGGTAGAAGTCCTCAATCATAAAACACTGTAGGAAGACGTGCTTCGCGTCGTAGTCAGCTAGCTTCACCCTTCCCGCAAGCTTTAACGAGGAGATAAACTGTTGTATTTCCTTCGGGAAAGACCTTCCATGAGAAAACTTACCAATAAGCATATATTCAAATGGCTCCATGAACTTGCGCATCTCTTCTGTTGAAAAAACAATCACGGGACTCCCATGTTTGTTTTCGAAGCAGCATGAGGGAGGCGCGGACTCTCTTAATATCGATGCAAACGACTTATTGTTTAGTAATAAGTCTTTTTGCTCCATATTTAGCTTGAGAGGAGCTTGATTCGGGCAACAATGGTGAGATTCTCTCTCTAGGGATTGCAATTTTCTCTCTCTACGAGCTTGAGAGCTTGAAGAGGGATCTAACTTACTGAAACCATACTAATTGTTTATCTATATGTTTGTCTATCTATATATGTTTGTCTATATTTGTTTGTCTATCTATTTGTATATCTTACTATCTATCTATCTTCATATCTATCTATATATCTAATTATCTTTCGTAGTATCTGTGTATCTGTATATCTATCTATCTTATATCTATTTTATTTATGTGTATTTTTATATATTTATATATCTATATATCTATCCAACTATATCCCTATATTTCTATCTATCTATATGTATGTCCATGTATCTATTTGTCTATCTATCTATATATTTGTTTATCTTGTTGTTTATCTCTCTATTTATCAATCTATCTAAATCTGTATATATTTAACTATTTATCTATGTATCTATTTATTTATATATCTATCAATCTATCTATCTCTCTAGTAATCTATCTATCTAATTAGCTATATATTTATCTCTATATGCATCTAACTATCTATCTATTTCTCTCACTAGCAATCTATTAATCTATCGAAATGTGTATCATTCTATCTATATATCTATGTGTCTATCTATTTATCTATTTATCTATTTCTCTGCTACTCAGTCTATATATCTATCTATATATCTACATGTATGTCTAAATGTCTTTTCATATATCTCTATATCTATCTACCTGTCTATATGTCTATCTGTCTATCTATTTATCTATCTATCTATTTGTTTATCTATCTATTTGTCTATCTATTTATCTATCGATCTATATATCTATCTTTCTATTTATCTATCTGACTATCTAACAATCTATATATATATATATATTTATTTATTTATTTATTTATATATTTATTTATTTATTTATATATTTATTTATATATTTATATATTTATATAGTTATATATTTATATATTTATATATTTATATATTTATATATTTATATATTTATATATTTATATATTTACATATTTATATTTATATATATTTATATTTCTTTCTTTCTTTCATTCTATCTATCTATATCTCTATCTTTCTATCTATCTATTTTTTTAATAATCAATCTATCAATCTCTCAATCCAACCATCTTTCTATATATCTATCAATCTATCTACTTATATCCTTATCTTTCTATCTATATATGCCAATCTATATGTCTATTTGTTTATCTATCTATTTATTTGTTTATCTAGTTGTCTATCTATCTATATATCAAAATATCTATCTATTTATATATCTATCTATTCATCTATATATATATATATATATATCTCTTTCTCTTTCTATATTTTGATCATTTTTTTATCTCTCTAATAATCTATCTATCTAATTATCTATCTATGTATTTCTCTTTCTATCTATCTAACTATCTACTATCAATCTTTGTATCTATCAGTGTACCTATCTATCTATCTATATATTTATCTATATGTCTCTTCATCTATCTATGTATTTGTCTACCTGCTTATCTCTCTCTCTATCTACCTATCCATATGTCTACCTATTTATCTATCTTTTTTTAATTTGTCTATTTATCTATCTATCTATCTGTCTATCTCTCTATATATCTATTTGTCTAATTATATTTCTGTCTATCTATCTATATGTCTTTCTAACTCTCTGACTATCTTTCATCAATATATATATATATATATATATATATATATATATATATATATATATATTTCTCTCATTCTATCTATCTATCTATCTATCAATTTATCTATCTGTCTATATATGTATCAATCTATCTATATTTCTCTTTTTCTATTTATCTCTCTTTCTTTCTTTCTATATATCTATCTATCTATCTCACTACAAGAAAATGTTAGTTTAGCTAGTGAAATTTAGCTAGGGAATAATCCCTAACTAAATAGCAAGGGATTAGCTAGGGAATAGCAAGAGATTTTTGATTTTACATTGAAATAAAAATTTGTGATGGAAATGTTCAATTGAAAATTTCTCATCGCTGGTTTAGCGTAAAGTTCTGCACAATAAAAAGCGTGAAATTTAACGATAAAAATTCCTTAGATAATAGATCGAGACATAATCCGTCACTATTTCTTTTATAAATTCTCATGCAATGAAAAGTGAGAAATCCAGCGATAGAATAAGCAATAGAATTAGTGATGGATATTCCCTAGCTAATTAGATCGAGACATAATATCTTATTATTCTTTGATAATTTTGCATGTAATTTAAAGACTAAAATCAAGCACTAGAATTAGTGACGAAATTTCCCTAGCAAATTATATGGAGACATTATCCGTCGCTAAATAATTGTCTAAATTTTTTTTACTATTTTATATTTTATTGCAAGTGATTATTCTTTAAATGATAATTTTAACAAAATATATGCATTTATCTAGGAATATTTTGTAGCTATTTAGGCTGGGGATAATTTTTGTAACTAATCTTTATTTATTTAATTTTTTTTATATATTATTTGTTTTAATATTTTATGTAATTTTCTTTATTAAACGTATACCATGGCCTATTAATGAGCAATTCTTGAAAGACACATTTACCTCATATAATTATAAAAATAGGATATTATAAAAAAATTAATTTTAAAAATATACAAATACAAATAAAATTTTATATTAATAATGACTAAAATAATAATTTTTATTATTATTAAATTTTTAAAAATCTATAGAAATTATTTTTATGAAATATTTAATTATGATAATTAAATATTTATGTAAAAAAAAACTTTAAATAATTAATTATATAATTATATTGTTTTTTTAGTTATTTTAATTAATAAATAAATATACATAAAAATTACTACTACTAAAATGGTAAAATAATTATTTGTATTAATAAATAAATAAAATTATAAAAATATCTAAATTAACTAATAAACAAATAAATATTTATATTATTTAAAATAAAATAAATATTTTAATGATTCTAGTAATCTTTTTAAAAAAATATTTTATAAAAAGATTTTAAATTTTCGAAAAAAAAAATCTAATTTGTTATAAAATATAAAAGAAAATAAATTGATATTTAGAGATAAATACATAGATGTTTTAATTATATCAAAAAAAAATTGATGATTAAAAAAATAAATATCTCAGTGTGGTTATTAAAAGAACACTTCAAGTGTTTTTTTAGGATTTTAAAAGAATTATTTAAAATATTACTAATGAAATTTTCTTGTCCTAAAAATTCTTAAAATTATTTTTTGGCTTAGAACACATTTAAAAAGTACTACCAAACAAATCATAAGTTGATTTTAATTCAAGTTTTATTTTTTGTCTCTACTGAAATTTATAAGAATTAAACAAATGAGTAAGATCTTTACTATTATAATATTCTACTTTTTATTAAAATAATAAATATAACATTTTTATTGATCTTCTCATCTTTAAATAATTTTTGGAATTTTATAAATTATACTTTATATCAAATAATATGAAATTTTAATCCTTTATAATTATTTCATATTATAATCATTAAAAATAAATTGAATTCTTAAAAATTTATAACCATTATATATATATATATATATATATATATATATATATATATATATATATATATATATATATATATATATGAAAAACTTTATTATTATATATTATTATTAAATTTTTTTATGAAATAATATCATTTATGGTTAAAAAAATCTATTTCATTTTTTTTACTTTAATTTATTAATATTTATAAGTTTAGTTTACTTTTATATTTTTGTCTCTTTTTTTAAATAAAAAAAAATATAAATTTAATCACTTAAACATTTATAGTTTCCATGAAAAAAAAATGTTAAGGCATTTAATCACTTAAACATTTTTACTATCTTTCCAAATGGAAGAGAGGAGAAGAATCTTTTTTTTTTTTAAAAAAAAGATAAATTCAAACACTTAAACAATTTTAGTTTCCGTAAAAAAAAATGTTAAGGCATTTAATCACTTAAACATTTTTTCTATCTTTCGAAGAGGAAGAGAGGAGAAGCATAACTGGATTATGGAAGCAACCTATAAATTTGACATCTTCTTGTTATCAGGTAATATTATCATTCCTCTTCTCATTCAGAATACTATATACATCTCTCTGTCTCTATCAATTGATTACCATTGGCAGGGTTTGGTTTATACTAAATATTTGATTTTATTTTTTCCCAATTTTCTTCATCTTTCTTATATTTTTACATCACTTATATGATTTTGAATATCCACCATTAATGAAACAACAAATGGTAAGTGTGAACTTTGTTTTGTTACTATTTAAATTTTTAGGGTTTTATAGATTTAAAATACAAAATGTATGCATTTTGT
Source organism: Sapria himalayana (assembly GCA_029783825.1). Lineage (NCBI taxonomy): Eukaryota > Viridiplantae > Streptophyta > Magnoliopsida > Malpighiales > Rafflesiaceae > Sapria > Sapria himalayana. The sequence continues at coordinate 16,366 of JAREIK010003452.1, forward strand.
TTTCTACTTTTGTAACTTAAAAAAAATTATGATTATTGTTTTCTGCTTCCGTAATTTAATAAAAAAAAGTATGCGTAATATTTTCTGCTTCTGTAACTTAAGGAAAAAACAAAATCAATATTTAGTGGTTCTCTTTATGTTATCTCCAAAAACATTATAAACAGATAACACTATTTATAAACCTTTATAAATTTATATAATTATATGACATTATATATAAAATGTCTATACTTTAATATATAAACGTATTGCATTATATATAGACATTGATATGTTTATATAAACATATAATGTTATATAAAAATATTTATACATACGTATAGATGTTAATAAATATTTATACAACATTTACATAAAATTATCCATTTTTATATTTTTTTATATAACATTTAAATATCATATAAAATGTTTATACATATTTGTAAACATTTATATAGCATATAAATTTTTATATAAATATAAAATATTTATAATTTTATATAAATGTGATATATATACTATATAATATGTATAAAAGGGTAAATATATATGATAATATATGTAACATTTATAAAAATATTTTAAACACAACATTATATCTAAACACTTGTATATATATAAAAGTGTAAGTTTTTTTATGATTAATTTTTTTTAATGTTTAATGGATTTCAAATCACCGGAAAGTGTGCTAACTCTTATAGTTGTTTATATATTTATTATTGAATGCTTACTTTTCATTGCTTATCTTATATGTAGGAGGGTTTGATTTGAGGTAACGCTTTCTACCCTTACTTAGCAAAATGAAACCTAAAATATGATTCTTCACATTGTCAAATAATTGGATGTCTTGTTCCATTATGTTCTTTAAGGTTTTCCTAAATATCTTATTGCAGGTTTTTATGAAGCAAATGTGTAATATTTTTCTTTACTATTGTGTGTTCCAAATTATTTTAAAATTAAAACCAAACTCATATTTGAGTAGAATTCAATAGCTAACAATATTATGACATTAAGATTGCAATCTTATGCCATAGAGATTTAAGTGAAGTAGAATTTAGCAAGGATTGTATTAATCTAAAACCCTTCATCTGTTATATCTACTAGTAAACTATATGTTTATAACTATAAATAAATATTTGTATAACTATATAAAACTCTATATAATTAAATATAACATATTTGTAACTATGTATACATATATATAAATCTATATATTTGTTAATAACTTTGTATACATTTATGTATAACTACATATAACTAATTGTATGAATATATATATATATATATATAACTAAATGTTTTAACTATATTTAACTATTTATAACTTTATATAATATATGTATAATAATATATAACTATAAATAATTGTATATTACTATATCTATAACTATAAAAACATTATAGATAACTATATTTAAATATATAATTTACAACATATATTTAATATACATTTTTATATATTATTATATAAAAATATATTTTACTATATCTATACCGATAGATAACTATATGTATAAATATATAAAATTATAAAAAAATATATATATACCTACATATTACATTATGTATAATATAAATATATGTATATCACTATTGATAACTTATATATAACTATAGATATATGTATAATATAAATAAATAAATAAAAATATATATATATATATAAGTTTAACTATATGTGTAACTATATGTATAATAACATAAAACTATATTTATAATTACATGTCTACAAACATATTACATTATGTTTAACTATATGTATATAACTATATATAAATATTTGTATAACTATATATAACTTTATATAATTAGATATAACTATATTTGTAACTATGTATACATATATGTAAATATATATATTTGTTTATAACTTTGTATACATTTATGTATAACTACATATAACTAGTATAAAATTATATATGTATATATATATAACTATATGTTTAACTATATATAACTATTTATAACTACATATACTATATGTATAATAACATATAATTATAAATGGGATAATACTAATTTGTTGCGCTAACTTGAAATTAAATTACTAAAGATATAATATCAACAATATGTAAGCACATAGCATGAGAGTGTCCATTGGTCAGATATAGCATGATGTTGAATTAAGGGTAGTGCTCTTGCCTAATCCCACCCCATGGGCCTCAATCTCATATATGAACTTATGTATGACAAAAGATGTAATAAATGATTGGTTTGTATAGAAGATACTTTTTTATTCTTTTATATAATTATTCATTCTAACACTACATTCTCTATGTATCGCTCGCTCCCTCTCTCATTCTTTTTGGGTTACTCTCTCTCTCTCTCTCTTTATCTCTCTCTTGCTATTTTATATCTTTCTTTTTTGCTTTCTCTCTCCCTCTCTCTCTTTCACTTTCCAGCTCTCTCCCTCTTTCTCTCCCCCCTTTCTTCCTCTCTCCCCCTTTCTCACTCTCTCTCTCTCACTCTCCCTCACCCCGCTTTCTGTCTCTCAACAAAGAATTGCAGACTTAGCTATTGCACGGGCATTCCAAGAAGAGGACATAAATAATATTAATCTTATGCATGTAGATTAATATCTAGAAAATTTATGTGACTCAAATGGTGGCCTAATAGAGATTGAAGATGATAAATTTCTATCTAAAGATGAGTTAGAACTTCCATTGGAATCAGACAAAATACAGAAGATCCATTGAAGGATGATAGTGATGGTGATAATTAAACTAATATAATCATATTATAATATTAAACTATCAAAGACTTTTTATATTTTGTTGAAATCTATTGGTGTATTTTATTCTAAAATGCATGGTTGTTCATCATATCTATATTATTTATTCTATGTTTTAATTTTTTTGTATAGTAGATGGCACCTAAAGGACATGGCCATGGTCGAGGTGGACGTGGATGGAGTATTGGACCAAATCCATCTAGTATTTTACACCATTTTGCAAATTCAGTACCATCTCATACCCACCATATCTAGACATCAACATTACTATCACCATCTCCATTTCCATCACCATCACCATCATTGACACCTTTACTATCACCTTTATCAGATATAAGCCCATCACCCATTACCATTCATGAACACACTTTTGATCCATAGCCATCTTCAATACTCATTTTACACCAATATTTCTTCCATTTATAGAACCATCGATAGGATCAAATGCTGTGCCTTCCTCTACATTCAGTGCTAAGTTAGTAATTAAGATTGAGGATAGGAGGTATAAGAAATATGTAAATATTACTCGAATAAAAAATTATGATGTTCTTGTTAGTGGTTTTTTGTATAGGTTTTTCCATCTCACATTTGTTCAGCTATAATTACAAAGTCTTTCAAGAAAATGGTTGATTCTAAAGCATTCTAATGGAAGAAAGTTTCTAAATAATGACTTTCAGGTAAAAATAATGAAACAAAAGCATTGAAAATTACTTATCTAATTAGTTAACTATTATGCTGATTATTTTTCAAGCAGTAAATAATTATGTCATTGTTATTAATATAATTTTTTTTTTGTAATTTTTCTATATATAGAATCCATCCAAATGGGCACCCAAATTTGATGGAAAGATAAAGTCATTATGGGAGAGCAAAGCTACTGAATGGTATTCTGATTTTGTCCATAAATTGAAGAATATAAAAGAAAGTCCTAATTTTATATCTGAGGATGATTGGCTAGAGTGGCTTAAGCATTGGGAGGAGCCAGATGTGAAAAATAATTAGAGATTTCTAGCAAAAATCGATGAATTAAGTTAGCTGGACTAGGTACAGGAATGTCTTGCCACAAAGGAGGATCAAAGTCGAGCTTTGAGCATGCTCGAGATTTGGTACAATTTTAAAAATCTAAACATTTATATATTTAGTGGTTATCCTAATAGTCTTAATAAATAAAATCTACGCATGGTTTTATTAATTTTGTTAAAGTTTTTTATAATTTATTATTTTATGATTTAATAAATACATACTCTAGGGTGGAGAATTGAGTTGAGATTCTAATTTTTATGAGATTTTCAGAAAGATGTATGTGAAGAAAGTGGATGGTCAGTTTGTTGATAACAAGTCTTAGATGATTGCTATAAGAATCTATTATATTAATAAAGTTTTATAGTACTATAATAAATTTTAAAAGTTGTTTGGAATGCAAAATATTAAATTTATTTATGTATATCTATAATAGTATTTTTCCATATTTTATCACAGGAACTAATGGAGTGTGACAGATGCTTCTCAACAAGTTGAGGGTTCTATGGATCTTCAACCAAATGACTAAGATCCTATGTATTTGGAGACCATAGAAGGTAATAAGAAGTAGTGAGTGTATGACATCGACTCGACGGGAGTGGCATTTTGTTGTAGTAGTTGTGATTCTAATTCATCTATCACAACAATGGTGGATGAGATGGTCGACCAAGTAATGAAAAATAATGAATGTTGTAAATTTCTAGAAATAAAAATGAAAGAGAAGGATAGGTAGATATCTCATTTAAAGGAAGAAATGCATGAAATGGAAAAAGAGAAGGATGAGTAGATTACTCATTTGAAGGAAGAAATGCATGAAATGAAAGAAGATAAGGATGAGCAGACTACTCATTTGAAGGAAGAAATGCAAGAAATGAAGGAAGATAAGGATGAGTAGATTACTAATTAGAAGGAAGAAATACAAGAAATTAAAAAATGAATGATGAGATGAAAGAAATTAAGAATGTAATACAATAGCAGATGTCCTATATGGGGTCAAAGTTAGTACATTGACACGACAAATAGCATTTCGAGATCCATCTACAAAACTACACAAGAAAGGCTAGCACAAATTAACCAACTAATTATGAGGATGATTTTGTATCATAATTATTTCTGAACAGTTTTTAATTTTTGTCTATGAGTAGCAAAATAAGATGAGATATTTTTTGAGGTATCAATTTTTTATATTCTAGTTTTGTTCATTTCTATGCCGATTAACCTAATAATGAATCTTTGTAGGACATCTGATGTGAGACACAAGTACAAATTCTGATTAAAAGCATTAAGACTTTGTCATGGTCCTTCCTATGCATGAATCTCATCTTTACTGATTTCTGCTAGATCAAAAGGAGGTCAAGCTTCTATTATCTTCATTATTCGTAAATAATTTTATTTTTTTCACACACACACTCTCTCTAAACATCATTGTTAGACATCTTTTAGTTATTTCTTGAAGTTGTACAACTATCAACTTAGATTTGTGTTTATTAATGTTTATAATTAATATTTTTAAATATTTGTGAATATGTTTGTGTGAACATGAATATTTTGGGTAGAGTGTTAGCATAATATAGGTATGTAAAAGGCTTGGCTAGTCCTCCTAGTGTTGCGAACAACATGTTAGATTCTGAAGTTTTAAGATGAAAAAAAAAATTTTGGTCCAACGCAGTCATAGGTTTGTTCTTGACACACTTATTGCATGTAGATCTACATTGTCACTGTTCATATCTGTGAGTGGTAATTATTGATCATCTATGGAATTAAACTGTTGAAATGTTAATAGCCATTATGATTACTAATGAAATTCAATTAAATGAGTTCATTTTTCTTGTTCTCCTTCCCTTTCATGTTCGTAGTTTCATGGATGATGATGAGCTGAACATGAGGTACTATGGCTCTTATGAGCCATTTTTCCAGGGGAATCTTGGTCTACATCTGATACCTAGCATGGGAGACCATGATACGAAGCCTTTATTACCATGACATTATATTAAGAACTTTTTGGTTAATGCCAACAATTCATTCAATCCCCACGAATGCTTTGTCTCCAACACTTCTCTTGCACTGCAATACAAGAGAGATGGCTAGATAAACTAGAGAGATAAGTTTTTGAAGTTGTGTGCCATCTTTATGAAGTATAAATGGGATAATACTAATTTGTTGTAGTTTTGTGTCATCCGACGCTATGTCATTATATTTATGTGTGTATATATGTATATATATACTATAGTATATATGTACATATATACTCATTATAATATATATTGTAGTAGATGTGCACATATATAGTCAGTATCATATATAATACAGTATATATGTATATATATAGAATATATATGTACATAAACTAGTGCAGTATATATTACATATTGACTGCACTATTATATGTACATATATACTACAGTATATGTATGTATATACTGATATATTATATGTACATATATATGCAGTATATATGTACATATATACTCAGTATTAACGTACATATATATTGTAGTATATACGTACATACTAAATTTGATGACATGATCACTAAGAAATTAGAGTAGTTTTTTATCTATATCCAAATTTGATACTTGCATAATGATGTCACAAAATAAAATTGGCTAAGTAGATTATAAAGATAAAGCTAGAGGGACTGATTGACCCAGATAAAGCTGATCCCTTCTCTTTGTTTCTTGAAATTAGAGTTTTTTCCTATTTCTTGTAGAAAGATTTTGAAATAATTATAGGAAATACTTATGGCAAGTGTATTTTGCAAGTTCTACTTTTCTTTTCTTTCTAGATACTATGTTTAAGATTCTCATAACTGCTAATACCTCTTTTTTCCCATTCAATTGTGTAGGATTTTAAGCCTTGAATCTAAATATTCTTTCATGAATTATTGAAACTATGGAAGGTGGTGGTCTAGTTGTTTTACTTATTTGAACCCTATCATTACTTGTGAGTTTGTGTACATTGGTCATGGTGAGTTATATTTCATTGCTGATTATTTGCTTACACGAAAACATGATATGCATTCTTTGATCATTGAATTAGAATGTCTCTAGTGTTTCTGACATGTTTGGATATTAATGAGATTTAGAACAGAGTGGTATTCTGAAATAGTTTCTCGATTCAATGAGAGGTTTCTCTTATATGTACATATAAGAGAAATGCTAGTATATCTTTTATACATACTTACTGGGTATATGTGTTCATATATACTGCCCTATATACATACATACATACATATATATATATATATACACACATATATATTATAGTATATACGTAGATATACAATCAATATATCTACATATATACGTAGTATATATACATATAATACTAATGTATTATATGTATGATTATATATATACTCAGTATATATCTACATACAATACTACACTATATACGTACATATACTACAGTAATTAATGTAACTAGTGAAATTCTAGTATAAATGTACATATACACTGTAGTATATATGTACATATATACTACAGTATTATATATCTATCAACATAGAACTTTTTTTATGTATTAATTTTGATTTGATTGATAGTCTTAATTTTGTATAGATATGATAACACAATGTTCCCCATACAAAGCTTGTAGAAGTAATGGGATTTTTAACTAGACGTAGTGGTCCACAACTAGGACAACTTTGTCACAGTAGAAAGATTGTGATCAGATGAGCTTGGGGAGAGAAAACAACATCAATTTCACGGATAGATTATACTTTATACACTGTCATTAGATACATTGATGAATAATATGTAATAAAATTTTATTATGTTTTTGTTTTAACTAAGTAAAACAAGGGTTGTGTAGATTGTAGTTATTCAAAATTATTATGCAAAAAATATATTAATCATCCTTTGTTGCACATGAGCATGGTGGAGTGCTCCATTTTTCTATGTTGAAGTTTCTTATTTATTTGTTGATGGTTATTGCTGCTGACTATCAGTCTCTATTTCATATGCCAGTTCTTTTGTTACTTGTTTGCTCGGTCATGGTAGGGCAGAGTAACACCCTTATATGCCTTGGGACCGGAAGAGAGTTCTAGTTGGGAGGAGGTAAGATGTGAACTTTGATGTGCCAAGCATGGCTCATGACTTGTCTTCCAAGTTTTCCTTGAAGACTTTTCAGAGATATTTTTTTAATTTTAAATAAACTTCACATTTATTTATGTTGATAGTGAAGTTTTGTGCCATATTTGTGAAGTATAAATGGGATAATATTAATTTGTTGTAGTTTTGTATCATCTGAGGCTATGTGATTATATATATGTACAAATAATATTGCATTATATACGTACATATAAACTATAGTACATATATACACATATACTGAGTATATATGTATGTATGTAACGAGTATATACGTACGTATATAATGAGTATATATGTATGCATGTATCAAGTATATGTGTGTATATACTGAATATATATATATATGTATATACCGAGTATAAAAGTACATATATACGGAGTATATATGTACGTATATACTGAGTATAAACGTATGTATATACTGAGTATATATGTACATATAATACTACAATAATATATACATATACTATAGTAATATATGTAGTCAGTATATATGTACATATATATTGAGTACATATATATTCAGAATATATGTACATATAATACTACATAATTATATTTACTTTTATATTGAGTATATATGTACATATACTACTGTATATATGTACATATATACTCAGTTTAAATGTACAAATAATACTGCAGTATATATGTATATTTACTACAGTAATATATGTAACTAGTGAAATGCTAGTATATATGTATATATACACTACAGTATATTTGTACATATATACTATAGCATTATATATTTATCTAAGCATACTTTATTTATTTATTTATTTTAATTTGATTGACTGATTTAAAGTTCATACAGATATGGTACTACAAAGTTCCTCATACGAAGCTTGTAGAAGTAAAGGAATGTTTCAATAGACATGTTGCGCTGTCACTAGGATAGCATTTTCACAGCAGAAAGATGGTGACCGGAGGAGCTGGAAGAGAGAAAGCAACATCAATTTCATGGATAGTTTATACTTTAAGCACTATCGGTAGATACATTGATTAATAAGATGTTATAAAATTTTGTATTGTTTTTGTTTTAACTTTGTAATAAATTATATCAGAATAATTTATTAACTAATTTTAATTTTTGTTAATTATAAATTGTCTTTTATAGTTTTTGTTTTTATTCAATTTAATATAAAAACATAAAATTATTTAATTAAATTTCTTGAAAAAAAATAAAATAGAGAAAATAGTTTTGGAAAGAAAATAGATAGGGATTTTTCCCGTGCTAGGTTAGCTAGGGAATTTTCTTTGTAATTTAGCTAGGAAATTTTCTGAAGCTTAAAATTAAGGAGAAAATTAACAAGAGAAATTATTAATTTAGCAAGGGAGTTTTCATCGCTAATATTTATTAGCTAGGAACACTTTCCATCGCTAATTTTTAGCGATGAGCACTTTCGCTTGGGAAAGGTTCTATCATTAATCCATTGGTATATCCACTTTAGCGACAGAAACCCCCATTTAGCTAGAGATTTTTTTAATGCTATTTGGGATTTTTCTTTATTGTGAAATAGAAAAATAGATAGATAGACAAATAGAAATATAGATTGATTGATAAATAGAATGTGAGATAGATAGATAGATAGATAGATAGATAAATACATAGATAGATAGACAGATAGATAGATAGATCGTTATATAGATATATAGACATATAAATAGATATACAGATAGACAAATAGACAAATATAAAAAAACAAAATTAGACAGATCAACAGAATGACAAATAGATAGATATACATTTAGATAGATATAATATTTATTAGCTAGGAACACTTTCCATTGCTAATTTTTAGCGATGAGTACTTTCGCTTGGGAAAGGTTCTATCATTAATCCATTGTTATATCCACTTTAGCGACAGAAACCCCCATTTAGCTAGAGATTTTTTTAATGCTATTTGGGATTTTTCTTTATTGTGAAATAGAAAAATAGATAGATAGACAAATAGAAATATAGATTGATTGATAAATAGAATGTGAGATAGATAGATAGATAGATAGATAGATAGATAAATACATAGATAGATAGACAGATAGATAGATAGATCGTTATATAGATATATAGACATATAAATAGATATACAGATAGACAAATAGACAAATATAAAAAAACAAAATTAGACAGATCAACAGAATGACAAATAGATAGATATACATTTAGATAGGTAGACAACTAGACAAGTAGATATGTAGATAAGTATACAAGTAGACATATAGCTAGAAAGAAAGATAGACAGATAAATATATATTCAGATAATTAGATAAACGATTAAAAGATAGATAGATATAGTGATATACATATAGACAGATAGAAAGATCGACATATAGACAAATAGATAAATGGAATGATAGATGGATAGATTGGTCGAGTGATAGAAAGATAGATAGATATACAGATAGAGGGATCTGATAGATATAAAGATTTAAAGATAGACAGATAAAGAAATAAACAAATAGATAGTAGATAGAGAGATAGATAGATAAAAAGATAGATGGTTAGAAAGATAGAATGAAAGACAAGTAAAAAGTTAGGTATGATAGGTAGACATATAGCTAGAAAGAAAGAAAGATAAATAGATAGATAGATAGATAGACAGAAATAAGGATAGACAGATAGACAGATAGATAGATCGACATATAGATAAATAGACTTTAAAAAATATAAATAGATAATTAGATAGATATATCAACAGACAGACAGATAGAAATTCAGATAAAAAGATGGATAGAAATATAGATAGAAATATAGATATAGAGATAGACAGATAGATAGATAGATAGATATAAAGATAAAAGATAGAGAGATAAACATATATACATATAGACAAATAGAAATATAGATAGATAGATAGATAGACACATAGATAAGTATACATTTTGATTGATTGTAGATAGACAAATAGATAGACAGACAGAGAAATAGACAGATCCTTGGATAGATTGATAGATAGACATATAAAATAATAAATAGATATACAGGTAGATAGATAAATATATATATATATATATATAGAAAGATACATATACAAACACATAGATAGATAAATAGATAGAAAGATATATAGATAGCCAAAAAGAAAGATAGGTAGATATATAGATAGGCATATTGGCATATAAGGAGATAGACAGATAGATTGAAATAAAGATAGATAAATAGATAGAAACATTTACACATATATAGATTGACAAAAAGATAGATAGATAAATAATTATATAGATAGACATATAAATAGATAGATAGATAAATAGACAGATATAAAAATAGATAGATTGATAGATAGATAGATAAAGAAGTTGATAAATAGAAAGATAGAAAGATAGAAAGATAGAATGAAAGTATGATAGATAGTTTGATAGATAGATAGATAAACATATAGACAGATAAACAAATAGAAAGATAGAGAGAAAGATAAATATATAGATTGATAGATAGATAGACAAATGGATAGATAGAAAGATAGACATAAAGATAGATAGACATATAGATAGGTAGATAAATAGAAAGACATATATATAGACAAATATATTGATAGTATGATAGCTAGATAAATAGATAGACATATAGATAGATATACATGTAGACATATAAATAAATAGACAAATAGATAGACATATAGACAGATAAAAATATAGACAGACAGACAGATAGATAGATAGATAGACTGATATAAAGACAAACAGAAAGAAAGATAGATCTATAGGTAGATACATAGAGAGATAGACAGAAAGACAAAGATATACAAATAGAAAGATAGATAGATATACATATATATAGAAAGAAAGCTAGATAAATAGATAGATAGATAGTCTAATAAACAAAAAGATAGTTCAACAGATAGATAGATAGATAGACAAACTGATTGATTAATTGAATGATATATAGACAAATAGATAGATATGCAGATAGGCAGATAGGTTGAGAGGTAGATAGGCAGATAAGCATATAGAAAAATAGGTAGATTAATAGATATACAAATAGACAAATAGATAGATAGAAAAATAAATACATAGATAGATAGATAGATAGATAGAATGATAGACAAATAGACAAATAAACTGATAGACAAATAGGAAATAAAAAATATACATAAAGATAGATAAATAAAAAGACATATAAATATATAGATAGATAGATAGATAGATCGATCGATAGATAGATAGATATGTAGAAAAGTAGATAGATAGATAGATAGAATGATAGAATGTTAGATAGATCGATAGATATATATATATAAAGATAGATATATAGTTAGTTAGATATAATAAATAGACAGATAAATATATAGAAAGATAAATAGATAGGTAAATAGATATATAGATAGATATATAGATATATAGATATATAGATAGTTAGTTAGAAAGATAGATAGATAGACAGACAAATAGATAAATAGATAGATAGAAAATAAAGATAATTGATAGATACATAAATATATAGATAGATAGATATATTAATATATAGATAGATAGATATTTAGAGAGATTGACAGAAAGATAGATTGACAAATAAATAGATAGACAGATAGTTAGATAGATAGATAGGCAGATAAATAGATGGATAGAAAGATAAATAGATAGATAATGAGAGATATTGATAGATAGATATATAGATATATAGATATAGATATATATATATATATAGAAAGATAGATATATAGATAGATAGATTGATACATACATACATAAATAGATAAATAGATATATAGATAGATATATAAATATATAGATAGTTATATAAATAGATAGAAAGATAGATAGATAGATTTAGAGATAGATCGGTATATAGATAGATTGGTAGAAAGAAAGAAAGATAGATAGGTAGATAGAGAGAAAGATAGATAAAAATATAGACATAACGACTTATATACTTATAGAGAGATAGATATATAGATAGATAGATAAATGCATAGATAGATATATAGATAGATAGGTAAATGCAAAGATAGATATATAGATAGATAAATAGACAATTAGATAGATAGACATATAGATTGATAAACAAATAGACAGATAGGCAATTGGACAAATAGACAGATAGACAAAAAAACAATACACAGATAGACAAATATATATATGATACATAAATAGATAGATAGATAGACACATAGACAGACATATACATAGACATATATATAGTTAGACATATATAAGTCTAGCTAAATTAGCAAAAGAAACTCTCTACCTATTTTAATTCCAAAACTATTTTCATTAATTTATTTTTTTTTCAAAAAATTTAATTAAATAATCTTATGTTTTTTATATTTAAATTGAATAAAACCAGAAAATATAAATGATAATTTATAATTAATAAAAATTAAAATCAATTAATAAATTATTTTGATATAATATTTACATAATTAAAACAAAAACATAAAAAAATTTATTACATCTGATTCATCAATAGATCTAATGACAGTGCATAAAGTATAATTTATCCGTGAAATTTACATTGCTTTCTCTCCCCTGGGTCCTCCGGTCACCATCTTTCTATTGTGATAAAGGTGTCCTAGGCACGGTGCATCATGTCTAGTGAAGAATTCCTTCACTTTTACAAGCTTCTTATGTAGAACATTGTGGTACCATATCTATATGAAATTTAAACCAGTCAATCAAATCAAAATAAATAAATAACAAAAGTTATGTTTAGATAAATATATAATACTATAGTATATATGTATATATATTCTTTAGTGTATATATACATATATACTATCATTTCACCAGTTACATATATTATTGTAGTATTATATGTACATATAAATTGAGTATATATGCACATATATACAATAGTATTATATGTGCATATATACTCAGAATATTTGTACATATAATACTGTAGAATTATATGTACTTATATACTAAGTATATATGTATATATACTATAGTATATATGTAGATATACTGAGTATATATGTACGTATATACTATAGTATTATATGTGCATATATACTCAGTATACACGTACATATATACTCAATATATACGTACTTATATACTCAGTATATTTGTACATATATACTTTAGTATTATATGTACACATATATAATCACATAGCCTTAGATGACACAAAATTGTAACAAATTAGTATTATCCCATTTCTACTACACAAAGATGACACCAAACTTCACTATCAACATAAATAATAAATGTGGAGATTTTTTAAATTTAGTAAAATATCTCTGAAAAGTCTTCAAGGAAAACCTGGAAGACAAGACACGAGTTAGGCTTGGCACATCAAAGTACACATCTTGCCTCTCCACAACCAAAACTCTCTTATTCCCAAGGCTCATATGGGTGTTGCTCTGCCTCGCCATGACTGAGCTAGCAAGCTAACAAAAGAACTGGCAGTGAAAAATAGAGACATATCGTCAGCAACAATAACCATCAAAAAATCAATAAGAAACTTGAACATAGAATAATGGAGCACGCTACCAGGTAGAGGTGTCAAACAGGCCGGCCCGGCACGACACGGTTAGTATATAGGCGGGCACGCCTTGGCCATACAGGCCAGGCGGCACGGCCGGGCAAGCGGGAGCCGCAACGCGGTACCGGGTCAACCGGGGTCCGTGTCCGTGAGGCCTCACGGTCACGGCCTCACGGGCTAATGGCAAATAAGAATTTTTTTTTTTTGAAAATTTTTTGATTAAGTAACCGTATAGAGTATTAGTAATAATTAAAAAATATAATTTTTTGTAAAAATTATAAAACTTAAAATTAAATAAAATAAACAAATATTAGAAAAATTTTTTTTTATCAAATTCAATTAAGTTTAGCTTTTTTATTATTATAATTTATTAATTATATATTAAAATTTAAAGTTATTAATTTTTAAAATAAAATTTAAATCGTAAAATAATAAATAAATACATTAAGTTAGTAAAAATTAAAATTAAAAAAAATTAAACTACACAAATGAAAAATTACCAATCATACTTTTGAAACCAATAGTCCGAACAAAACAAGAATAAGTTTCAACACAACGTATGGTACAAAGTACAAACAAAGTGTATAAATAAAATAAATAAAAAAACATCGAAAAAAAAGAGCAGATGAGCTCATGAGCATCAATCGTCAAGCGGCATATAATGAGAATCATCAGCCGCAACATCAAGATCAGTATCATATGTATCATCATCATCGGCAATCAGCTCCTCCGCCATCGTAGTGGATGTGGATGCGACTGCAGTGTCTGTCACAGTCCCAGCTTCAGCACGATCACTGATGCTAAATCTCGATTCCTCCCAATCCTTCAAACATGCCAAGGCCTCAACCATATCTGAACGTAATCTCGATCGCCTATCCGAAATCACGTTCACTGCAACAGAAAAAGCAGACTCCGATGCTACGCTCGACACCGGATGAGTCAGTAGATCCCGTGTCATCCTAGATAGCACGGGATAGGTGGGCTCATATGATTTCCACCACTGTAATAAATCAAGATTCTTATTATCATAAGGTGATAGGATTGAGAAGTAATCAGTATCTAAGTACCGAGACAGCTCGCTCCTATGTGATGGTCCACCCCTACGTTCCCCCCTCGCTAGGTTAATGGAATAATCGTCATCTCCGAACAAGGTATCAGTATCCGTAATCACAGTTTCACCACCACCACCACCATACCTAGTATCGTAGTATGTGAACAGGTCTGTCAACTTCTCGTAAATGAACGCTTCAGGTGGCTCTTCCAGGTTCATGCACGAGGAAATGAAAGTCAGGGTGTTTTCAACCCCTTCCACCTTAGCCCTAGGGTCCATGCATGATGCGAGGCAATAAAGAGATGGAATGGTGGACCAGTACTTCAGGTACTTGGTCTCCATCTCTGCAACCATATGGCTAAGCGTCGGGTCCCTCGATAATTCCTAAACATGCTACTAATCTTGCATATGCGACGGAGTGCAATGCAAGTGGTGGGCATATAAACCGACGAATACATGTTCGTCGTGTCATTAAATATCTTCAGGAATTTCATAAATGAAATTCCTGAAGCCCAGTCAGTGTCGTCAATAATAAGTTCGCCACTCTTACTATTGACGTAGTCGGATATCACGTGTTCGTATCCAACACATGATTCCAACATCAGGTACGTGTAATTCCAACGATGTCTCACATCTGATTGGAATTTCTTCTTCTTAAGATTCGCAGACAAACAGAGATTACCAAACTCTTGTAGTCTACGAGGAGTGCGAATATACTTGAGTGCATTGCGTATATTTTCCAACGCGGGGGAACAGACCTTCATACCCGCTTGAACTATCAGGTTAATAACATGACACATGCATCTGACATGAAAGATCTCTCCTAATGGTGCGTCTCTAATATTCCTAACAAACATATTGATCGCTACTCCATTATTCGCAGCATTATCGAAAGTGACACTAAAAATTTTATTTTGAATTTTATATTCCCTAAATATTTTCATCATACACTCAAAAATGGCCGGGCCATCATGAGGATGAAGAATCTCAATGAATCCTAATATTTTTTTATTGATTGTCTACTTAGAATCTACATAGTGACTCGTGAGACATGCATAAGAAGAATCATCGTGACATGTCCATATATCGGACTACACGAACACCACTCCACTATATGCCAAAAATTCCTTAATTATTTTTTGTTTTTCTAACTTATATATCTTTAGTATGTCACTCCTAGATGTGGACCTAGGAATCCTACGATAGGATGGTTGAAAATAAGTCTGCATGATGTGCACTACCCTCGGATCTTCCGAAAATCTGATCGGAAGACCCATCAATGTGATGAGCATGGCCATGCCGTCCCTACCCAACTCGCTGGAGTATACGAAGGGAGTAAACTTTGAGACTGAACTCGATCCAGTCTCAAAAAATGTAGTGCCAAGTTGGGTTTGCCTATTATCTAAGGGTCCATGTTTTTTGTAGCATATTTCAGCATGCCTCTTAAGGTGCCCAGTCCCACATGTACTCTTGCATGTTAAAAGTCTCATACAATATTTGCACTGTGCCATTTCAAGTTCCTCACCACTAACATTTACTTGTGTTATGATTTTAAAATGTGTCCAAACTACAGAAGTCCTCCTAGTTTTTTGTTTTTTAGAACTTAAGGTTGAGACGATAGGAGAAACCAATGTTTCAGGAGCCACAGACGTCTGTGTAATACTAACATTTTCATTTTCCAAATTTAAATACGTGTCAAGTGTATTTGTCATTTTTTAATTTTTGCAAGTTTTCTAGAGAGAGAAGCTTTAGAGAGAGAAAGTATAAAAAAACGTAAAATATATTACCCGGTAAAAGCAATGAGGTCAGTCACGTGCAAGGTGCACTGCAGGAAGCTCTGATGTTCAAAACTCAAGTTGAGTTTCACGAAAATCCAAGCCGAAATCAAAATCACGAGGTCCGAGAGAGAGATGCACGGTTTATGTAAGAGAGAGAAAGTATTGAGAGGTTTTATGTTTTTGAAAAACATAAATGTTATAGGGAGGGGGGTAGAATTTATAGGCTAAAGAATGTTTTTTTTATAAAAAAAGATATTTTTTTATTATTTTTTTGAATTTTTATAAGATTTTTAAGGGGCAGAATCACGAGGACCTTTGGATTCTGCCCCCTAGCCGTTGGAGGTGAATCCAAGGGCTGAAAATCGGTGAAGTTTGAATTTTTTTTTTGCCGTTGGAATTGCTCGGATTGGGACTCGGGTTTCGGCAGAAAAGACCGCGGGTCGGGTCTGATTGGACCCGACCCGCGGTCTTTTTACCGGGGGGGGAGGGGACGGCCGGACAGGTCACGACTCATGCCACGCGGCCCATGCCACACGTGGCACGCCGCCAGTGCCACGCGTCCCTGCGTGAACCGGCACGGGATGGACCCGTGCCGGCGTGCCGTGCCAAGGCATGAGTCGTGCCGGGCCAGGCACCGCACGGCACGGGATGAACTTAACCCGGGCACGACATGGGCCCGGGCACGGTTTAAGAACATGCCAGGCCGGCCCAGGCACGGCCGAACCGTGCCGTGCCTCGTGCAGGGCCGGGCCGGCCCGGCACGTTTGACACCTCTACTACCAGTCTCATGTGCAACACAAGATGATGAAAATATTTTTTGAATAAAAATTTTAAATAATTGCAATTTACACAACCCTTGTTTTACATAGTTAAAAAAAACATAACAAAATATTAATGCATCTTCTTCATCACTGTATCTAATGATTGTACATTAAGTATAATCTATCCGTGAAATTGACATTGCTTTCTCTTCCCTTGCTCCTCTCATCACCATCTTTCTGTTGTGACAAAGTTATCATAGTCACGGGGCATCATGTCTAGTGAAAAATCCCTTCACTTCTACAAGCTTCGTTTGGAGAACATTGTGGTACCATATCTGTATAAAAATTAAAGCAGTCTATCACCTCAAAATTAATAATTAAAAAAAGTTATGTTTTGATAAATATATAATACTATTTTATATATGAACATATATAATGTAGTGTATATGCACATATATACTAGCATTTCACTTGTTATATATATTACTATAGTATATGTACATATATACTCAAGTGTAATATGTACATATAAACTGAGGACATATATACTTAGTATATATGTACATATAATACTGTAATATTATATGTACATATACTACAATATATATGTCGATATACGGACTATATTTGTACATATATACTGTAGTATATATGTAGATATATTGAGTATATATATACAGTTATACTATAGTATATATGTAGATATACTAAGTAAATTTGTATATATATAATGCAATATACACAAAAATTCCAAATAGCTAAAGAAAATTCCCTAGCTAAATGGGGGGTTTCCATCGCTAAATGGGATATAACGATAGATTAATGACGAACGCTATCCCCTCTAAAATGCTCATTGCTAAAAATTAACGAGGGAAAGACTCCCTAACTAAAAATTTTTAGTAACGAAAAATCCTCTATCTAAAATAATGATTTCTCTAGTTAAATTAGCAAGTTAAAATCCCTAACTAAATTAGTAAGGGAAAAATTTCTAGCTAAATTAGCAAGGGAAAATCCCTAGCTATTTTCATCATAAAACTATTTTCAGAATTTTATTTTTTTTTTCAAAAAATTTAATTAAAAAATTTATTATTTTTAGATTAAATTGAATAAAAACAGAAACTATAAACAATTTATATTTAACATAAATTAAAATCATTTAATAAATTATTCTGATAAAATATTTTACATAATTAATGAAAAAACATCACAAAATTTTATTATATCTTATTCATCAATGTATCTGCCAGTAGTGTATACAATATAATCTATTCGTGCATTGACATTGCTTTACCTCCCTCAGCTCCTCTGATCACCATCTTTCTGCTGTGGCAAAGCTGTCTGAGTCGTAGTGCTTCATGTTTATTAAAAATCCCTTCAATTATACAAGCTTCGTATTGGGAACAATGCAGTACCATATCTATATAAAATTTAAACCAATCAATAAAAACAAAATAAATAAATAAAAAAGTTATGTTTTGATAAATATATAATATTGTAGTATATGTACATCTATACTGCAGTATATATGTACATATATATTAGCATTTCACTAGTTACATATATCACTAGAGTATATGTACATATAAACTACAGTATTATATGTAAATATACTAAGTATATAAGTACGTATATACCGAGTATATATGTAGGTATATAATGAATATATTCGTAGGTATATACCAAGTTTATGCGTACATATATACCGAGTATATGCGTATGTATATACCAAGTATATGCTTACATATATACCAAGCATATGCGTACTTATATATCGAGTATATGCATAAGTATATACCGAAGTATATGTGCACGTCTATATCGAGTATATGCGTATGTCTATACCAAGTATATACGTACATCTATATTGAGTATATGCATACGTCAATACTGAGTTTATACATACATTTATACCGAGTATATACATATGTCTATATCGAGTATATATGTACGTCAATACTGAGTATATACATATGTCTATATCGAGTATATACGTACATCTATACGAGGCGACGAGCTACTTCTCCCAAAATAGGACCCGATGTTCCTCCCGACACTTGTGGCCTATAAAAATCAGGTAATATTATATTTTTCTTTCCAATTGAATACAGTTTTGTGAAATATAATATAATTACATGATGCTACATGAGCATCATCATCATCATCCTAAGATCTTTTACAATTAGAACCAATCATTGCAGAACCTACAGCAAGAAAACTTATTTTCTCATACATACGCTTTGTACCAAGTGATAATTGCATATCTACACAATTACTAAGAGATTTAAGACTAACCTCTATCTACATGGCTGGGTTGGACTAGAATCATCTTCATGCCACGGTTTTGGGGAAGTTCTAATATCCATTGCTTTTATGACATGTATATGTAAGTAATGCACCATGATGGTCAGACCAACCCGAGCAATTATATATTCAAACGTGTGTGTGCGTAAGTGTGTGTAAATGGGTGTGTATGTATGACAATACATACATGTCTACGAATAAATATATGCCCCCACTTATGTATATACTTGGCATATAAGTACATATATACTCAGTATATACGTACGTATATGCTCAGTATATACGTACATATATACTCGGTATATACGTACATATATGTTCAATATTACGTAAATATATACTCGGTATATACGTACATATACCCAGTATATATGTACGTATATACTCAGTATGTATGCATGTATATACC
Organism: Sapria himalayana; assembly: GCA_029783825.1. Classification (NCBI taxonomy): domain Eukaryota; kingdom Viridiplantae; phylum Streptophyta; class Magnoliopsida; order Malpighiales; family Rafflesiaceae; genus Sapria; species Sapria himalayana. The sequence continues at coordinate 36,923 of JAREIK010003452.1, forward strand.
AAGTATAAAGTACGTATATACTATAGTATATAAGTATGTATATATCATGTATATATGTGCGTATGTACTATAGTATATATGTATGTATATACTGAATATATACATACATATATACTCAATATATACAAAAATATAAACTCGGTTTATACGTACATATATACTCAGTATATATGTACGTTTATACTCTGCATATACAAACATATATACTACAGTATATATGTATGTATATACTATAGTATTATATGTACGTATATATAATTATATAGCCTCAAATGACACACACACACACACATGTACTTTCATGCAAATACACATACCATCAAAGACAAAAGAAGGATATAATCTAGGGCTTAAAAAACACACATATAGGTCTCTCAGGCATTGGTCAGCATCATCTTGTTCTTTTTTCTCTAGTACTCCACGCAGATAGAGAACATTGTTACACCTTCGAATGGAGCATAACATAGTACATTTACAAATCAATAAAGAACCCAACACTATGTCACTGATAAATAGATAGACTAGCACATGCAACACCAACTGCCATTTGCTAGAAATTTTACATAACAAGATAATCATGAGCTTATTTTAAAATTACCGAATTAAGATTACTCCAAGATTTCTAGTCAACTGCCCATCAAGAAATTCTTCTGTGTTTCCCAGCTTCAAGCATCAGTCCATGGTTAATTATAAAAAAGTTAGAAAGTACCAAATAAAAGGGAAATGGAAGTTGAAATGACAACAGGCTACATGGTAATGAATTTTTTTACACATGTACGCTCATTTAGGAATCATATTAGCTATTAACATTTTAACAGTTTAATTCCACTGATGATTGATAAAAAGCAGTAATAGTTCTGAACTGTGACAACAAAGATGTGCACAAAATCAAAGTGCCAAGACCAAACCTGCATTAGTGTGGGACCAGAATTTTTTTATTCATCACATAGCTTCAGAAGCTATGGTGCTGTTCCTACCACCAGGAGGACCAGCCAAGCCTTTTACATACCTATATTAGGCTAAAACTCTACCCAAAATATTCGAGGACACCCAAACATATCATAGATATATAAAAATAGTAATTATAGACATGAACAAACACAAATCTAAGTTGATAGTCATAACTTTCAACAAATATCTAAAAGATGTCAAGCAATAAAGTTTAGAGAGAAAGAGACTGTAAAAATAAAATATTTTAGAAATAATTAAGATAATAGAAGCTCAGCCTCTTTTTGATACAGCTGAAATTTGTAAATATGGAACCCATGTATTAGAAAGACCTTGTAATGTCTGAATGCTTTGAATCAAATTTTTTTCGTGCGTCTCACATCAGATGTCCTGCAAAGATTCATTATTAGGTTAATCAGCAAAGGAAAGAACAAAACTAGAATATAAACAATTAAAACCTCCAAAATAATCTCATCATGTTTTGCTACACATAGACAAAAATCAAAAATAGTTAGGAAATAATTATGATACGAAATCATCCCCATAATTAGTTGGTGATTTTGTGCAAGCCTCTCTTGTGAGGTTTTGCACCTGGATCTTAAACATGCTATCTATCACGTCAATTTCACTAACTGTGACTCCATATAGAACATCTACTATTGCATTACATTCTTAATTTCATTCATCTCATCATTAATTTTTTTAATTTCTTGCATGTCTTACTTCAAATGATTAATCTGTTCATCCTTCACTTCTTTCATCTCCTACATTTCTTCCTCCTAATTAGTAATCTGCTCATCCTTCTCTTCTTTTATTTCATTCATTTCTTCCATCAAATGAGATATTTGCTCATCCTTCTCTTTCATTTCGATCTCCATAACTTTAAAACATTCATTTGTTTCCATTACTTATTGTTCGACAACCTCATCCACCATTGCTATGACAAATGTATTAAAAGCATAACTACTATAATAAAATTATACTTCCTTCGAGCCAAAACCATACACTCACCACTTCTTATGACCTCTTATGGTCTCCAAATAGATAAGATCATAGTCAATTAGTTGAAGATGCATAGAACCTCAATTTTTTAAGAAGTAGCTGTCACACATTCCTCCATAAGTTCCTAAGATAAAATAGAAAAAAATACTATTCTAGATATACATAAAATAAATTAAATAGTTTGCATTCCAAACAACATTCAAAATATATTATAGTATTATGAAATTCTATTAATATAACAGATTCTTACAGCAATCATCTGAGACTTGTTGTCAACAAATTGACCATCCACTTTCTTCACATGCATCTTCTTGAATATCTCATAAAAATTAGGATCTCGACTCAATTCTTTAGCCTAGAATATGTATTTATTAAGTCATAAAATAACAAATAATAAAAAATTTTAACAAAATTAATAAAATCACGCATAGATTTGATTTATTTGGACTATTAGGGCAACGACTAAATATATAAATGTTTAGAATTTTAAAATTGTACCAAATCTCGAGCATGCTCAATGCTCGACTTTGGCCCTCCTATGTGGTAAGACATTACTGTACCTAGTCCAGCTACCTCATTTCATTGATTTTTGCTAGCAATTTATAAATTTGTCTTCACATCTAGCTCCTCCAAATACCTAAGCTACCCAGGCTAGTCATCCTCGGACATAAATTCAAGCCTTTCTTTTATATTCTTCAATTTATGGATAAAATGAGAATACCATTCCCCAGCTTTGCTCCCCCACGATGACTTTATCTTTCCATCAAATTTGTGTGCCCATGTGCATTGATTCTATATATAAAAATATCACAAATGAATTTTTTTTAATAACAAGGACATAATTATTTACTGCTTGAATAATAACCAACATAATAGTTAACTAATTAGATAATTAATTTTTTATGGTTTTGTTTCATTATTTTTTTTTGAAAGTCATTAAAATAAGACTATTTTGTCGATTTAGAAACTTTCTTCCATGAGAATACTTTAGAATCAACCATTTTCTTGAAAGACTTTGTAATTATAACCAAAAACTTGTGAGATGGGATAAAACTATACAAATAAATAAATAATAATGAAAAAAAGCATAAATAACTAAATATAAAAAACCACTAATAGTAACATCATGATTTTTTATTCAAGTAATATTTACATATTTTTTATTCCTCCCATCTTTAATCTCAATTACTAACTTAGTACAGAATCCAAAGGAAGACATACCATTTGATAATGTCGATGGTTTTGTAAATGGGGGAAATATCATTGTAGAATGTGGTGTAGAAGATGGTGATGGATCAAAAGTGTGTGTAGGAATGAAAATTGGTGGTGGGCTTATATTTGATAAATGTGATAGTAAATGTGTCAATGATGGTCATGGTGATGAAAATAGAGATAGTGATTGTGATGTTCAAGTCTAAATATGGTGGGTATGAGATGGTACTGAATTTGCAACATGGTGTAATATTCTAGATGAATTTAGTCCATTACTCCATCCACTTCCACCTCCACCACAACCTTTATGATGAAAAACCATACATTTTAGAATAAAACAAACCAATAGATTTCAACAAAATATAGAAAGTCTTTGATAGTTTAATATTATAATACAATTATAATAGTTTAATTATCTGCATCACTATCATCATCTAATGGATCTTCTGATATTTCGTCTATTCCAATGGAAGTTCCAATTCATCTTTAGATAGAAATTGATCATCTTCAATTTTTATTCGGCCACCATTTGAGTCACGTAAATATTCTAGATCTTCATCCACATGCATAGACTCAATATTATTTATGTCATCTTTTTAGAATTCTAGTGCAGTAGCTAAGTCTTCACTTCATTCTTGAGATGTTGGCACTTCAAAATTTGATCGAGCTTTTATTTTGCAAATTGCCCACCAATCACTCTTATCACGAGATAAACATGGATATGCATAATAATATACTTGAGTGGCTTTAACTGCCATAATAAATAGATCATATCGATTATATCTATGTTTATGGTTAACATCCACTAGCTTATAATCTAAATGAATCTTTGTACTCACATTTAATGTGGGATCAAATTACTCACACTTTAAAAATACAATTCTATTATTTTCGAGTCCATGATACTCCAACTCAATAACTTTTATTAGTTGACCATAATAATCATTTTATCTTCGCTATAACCCAAGCATTTAAAGCATACAACACTTTTCATTGTTATTTTAGAAGAACCATGCTCAATTGTGTGAAATTTATATCCATTGACAAAATAACTGGGATTGGTTTTCACATATTTAAATGTGCCTTTACTTAGATTCTGAATGAAAATATTAGAATATCTATTTGAAAAATCATTTTTTTGCAACCATTTTGTGTATACATACTCAAAATATGGTGCAACCTCCTCACAATTAAGTAAAACATAGCTCTAGGTTGCTTTGTACTCTTCATCTATCATATATCTTTTCTTTGTTCTTTCAAATGCTCTTCCAAGGTCCTTGAAGATAGATAGTTTGTCAACAGAATCATCTTCTGCCATCACATGACCTTCATCATTATGAGGCATATTTCTATTCTTTGTATCGACATGATCCTCAAAATAATAAGAATAAAATGATGATGCTTCTTCTTCTAAATTTGCATTACAAATTGAACCTTCAACTTTTGCCTTCTTTCTAACATTCAATTTCAACTTACGAAGATACCTACAACCATAATGTTAGGTTTCAATTATATTAAATTACAATATTACTTTATATATGAAATAATAAATACCAACTAATTATATGTATTTACCTCTCAAATGGATACATCCACCTATATTGCAATGGCCCTACTATCTTTGCTTCATATGACAAATGGACCGGCAAATACTCCATTGAGTCAAAAGAGTTCGGTGAGAATATCCATTCAAGCTTACAAAGAATAAGTAGTATGTCATTCTCCAGTCTCACCATGTCATCTATTTTGATTGTGGTTATAGTTAGGTGTTTGAAAAACAAACTAAGTTCTGTGAAGATCTTCCAAATACTTAAGAAAAGTAATTCATGGAATGCAATTGGTATTAATCTCTGCATAAATACGTGATAGTCATGGCTTTTCATTCCAAATAACTTAAGATCCTTCATATCCATGCATCTACACATATTTGACACATATCCATTAGAAAAATTCAAATATTTTACTCATTCACACAATATCTGTCTTGCCTTCTATTCAAGTGTCTAGCATGCTTTAGAAAATTTTTTTGTTGCCTCATTCAGTTTCAATTCAAGATGCTGACAGTAATCATTCAACTCTTGTCTTGATTTTAAATTGTCTTTTGTTTTTCAATATACATTAAGGACAGTGCTGAAAACAATTTCAAACACATTTTTTTTCAATATGCATTACATCCAAGTTATGATGAGTTAAGCTGGACTTCCAATAGGACAAGTCCCAAAAAATACTATGTTTCCTCTAGCCAAATATTTTGCATATTGGTTTATTAGAATATCTTCTCCTGAATGAGTTGTTGGTGCAATTGTCAACATAGTTTTAATTTTTTGAAATATAGTTTTATTTCTTTGGAATGAATGATTCATAGGTAGAAAATTATGATGGTTATCAAACCATGACTATTTACTACTAAATTTGAGGGTAAATGCATCAAACTTTTTCATGCAATATAATCATGTGAATCATTCTATAGTACTCCAGCAAGACAACATTGAATATGTAGAAATATCACTTACCATCAACATAAGGGCTGCCTGCATAAATAAATTTTGATTCTTTGAAATATCATATGTATTCACGCCAACATCTCACAAATGATTTAACTCTGTTATAAGAGGCTGTAAGAAAACATCTAGCATTTCTTTCAATTTTTTTGGCCCTGGAACCAATATAAACAAAAATATATATTGCTCCTTCATACACAACCACGGAGACTAATTATAAGGTGTCACTATAACTGGCCATGTTGAATACTATTGTCCAGATTCCCCAAATTGCTGAAATCCATCAGTGCTGAAACCAAATCTCACATCTTGACTTTCAACTGCAAAATCTTGATGTATATGATTAAAATGCTTCCGAGCAAGTGAATTTGATGGATGACGCATTACCCCTTTTTCAACCTCATGCTTAGAATGCCACTTCATCTCATTTTCTGTAGCATTTGATGCATATAGTCTCTATAATTGAGAAATTAAAGGAAAATAATATGTTTCTTAAATGTAAATTTCAATTTTTGTCGCATATATGCAACACGAGGATGATCACAAAATATAGGTGCCTTCTTAAACCGAGGATGATCACAAAACTTATAGCTAATTAAATCACTATCACCACCCCAATATAACATACAACCATTGAAACAACAATCAATTTTTTCCACTAGTTGACTCATTCCTCGTAGTAACTTCTTAGTATTATAAATGTTGTTAGTGACCAAATTATTATCCGGAATATCCTCTTTCATCACTTCTGTCATCTGATCAAATAATTTTTCAAACATATGATTTTCTAACTTAATGCTCATAAGTTGAGTCACAAGTGACAATTGCGAATGTTTTTTACAACCATTCTACAACTCATTATCTGTAGTTTTAAGCATTTCATAAATATTTGATCTTCATGATTAGGTGGTTCATCCATGTAATCCATATTGAAATCACCACCAGCACATTCCATGACCATTCTATGGTATGTGTTTGATGCTTCTTCACCACAAGCAAATGATTAAGTACCCTCATTTCGATCAATGTTCAGAGCTATTCTACTATCTACATGATAAATCAAAACAACATAATTTTGTACAAAGCCATATTTTGCCAAATTGTATCTTATAGTATTTAGATCATGAAATGGGATATTCTGACACTTGTTATGATTACATGGACACATAATTTTTTCTCTATCCATCCATCTCGATTGACTACATGCAAATTGATGAAAGTTTCGAGCCCACTCAAAAAAATTTTATTCAGAATTCTAGTCATAAACCTTTTATACATCCATTTAAAATCTAAACTCATTTTGTCTTGTTTTATTTACAAATAATAATGCTCAATCATTATTTTGAATTAATCATTCAATTACTTCAAAATATACTAATAATTAAATAAAATTATTTACATTTGAATATTTAAAAATTAAATATCATGAATATCGAGGTAAGGCATTGCAAGAATCTACTTGAATAGATAAAGTAATGTTAGCACGGTAAAGATTAATAGATATCATGCTATTACTAGATAAAGAGAGCAAAATATTATAATGGACAAGAAAGGAAAGAAAAAAAGAAAGAAATTTAAATGTTGAAGGGGGAGATAGAGGGAAAGAGAGAGAGAGAGAGAGTGACTGAGAGAGAGAGTGTGTGAGTTAAAGAAAAAGGGGGAGAGTGAGAGAGATGGAGAGAGAGAGAGGGAGAGAGAGAGAGAGAGGGAAAGCAAGAAAGAAGGAGAGTAAGAAAGAAAATAACAAGAGAGAGTGTGTGTGTGTGTCACAGAAAGAAAAAGAGAAAGAGAGTGACACATAAAGAATGAGATATGGAGAGAGAGAGACACAGAGAATGCAGTGTTAGAATGAGGAATTACATAAAAGAATAAAACATTTTCTTCTATACAAAACTATCAAATATTACATCTTTTGTTAAATATAAGTTCATATATGAGCATGAGGCCCAAGGGGTGAGATTAGGTAAGAGTATGACCCTCATTTCAACAGCATGCTATATCTAACCAATGGACACTCTCATGCTATGTGCTTACATATTAATGATATTATATCTTTTTCCATTTAATTTCAAGTTAGTGCTACAAATTAGTATTATCCCAATTATAATTATATTTTATTATACATATAGTATATGTAATTATAAATAGTTATATATAGTTAAACATATAGTTATATATAGATATAGATATATATATATATATATATATTCATACAAGTAGTTATATGTAGTTATACATAAATGTATACAATGTTATAAACAAATATATAGATTTACATATATGTATACATAGTTAAAAATATAGTTATATTTTGTATATAAAGTTTTATATATGTATACAAATATTTATATATAGTTATACACATATAGTTAATCATAATGTTGTATGTTGTTATACATGTAATTATAAATATAGTTACATGTGGTTATACATGTAGGCAAACATAGTAAAACTTATATTTATACATGTAGGTATATATATTTTTGCATATAATTATATATATTTATAGATATAGTTATGTATATGTATAGATATAGTAAAATGCATTTTTATATAATAATATATAAAAATGTATAGTAGATATATGTTGAAAATTATATATTTAAATATAGTTATGTATAAAGTTTTTATAGTTATACATATAGTAAGAAAAATTATTTATAGTTATATATTATTATACATATAGTATATGTTGTTATAAATAGTTATATATAGTCAAACTTATAGTTATATATATATATATATATATATATTCATACAAGTAGTTATATGTAGTTATATATAATTGTATACAAAGTTATAAACAAATATATAGATTTAAATATATGTATACATAGGTACAAATATAGTTATATTTAATTATAGAGTTTTATATAGTTATACAAATATATATATATATATATATAGTTATACAAATATAGTTAAACATAATGTTGAATGTTGTTATACATGTAATTATAAATATAGTTACTTGTGGTTATACATATAGTTATACATATAGTTACATTTATATTTATACATGTTGGTATATATATTTTTTCATATAATTATATATATTTATACATATAGTAATGTATAGGTATAGATATATTAAAATACATTTGTATATATTAATATATAAAAATGTATAATAAATATATGTTGTAAATTATTTATTTAAATATAGTTACGTATAAAGTTTTTATAGTTATACATATAGTAAGATATAATTATTTATAGTTATATATTATTATACTTATAGTATATATAGTTATAAAAAGTTATATAGTTAAACATATAATTATGTGTGTGTATTCATACAAGTAGTTATAAGTATTTATACATAAATGTATACAAAGTTATAAACAAATATATAGATTTACATATATGTATACATAGTTACAATTATAGTTATATTTAATTATATAATGTTTTATATAGTTATACAAATATTTATATATAGTTATACACATATAGCTAAACATAATATTGTAGGTTGTTATACATACAATTATAAATATAGTTACATGTGGTTATATATATAGATACACATATAGTTAAACTTATATTTATACACCTCGGTAAATATATTTTTTCATATAATTTTATATATTTATATATATAGTTATGTTTTGGTATATATATAGTAAAATACTTTTGTAAATATTAATATATAAAAATGTATATTAAATATATATTGTTAATTATATATTTAAATATAGTTACTTATATAGTTTTTATAGTTATACATATAGTATGATACAATTATTTATTGTTATATATTCTTATACAAATAGTATATTTTGTTGGAAATATAGTTATATAAAATTATACATATAGTTATAAATTATAATATAGTTAAAAAATAGTTATATATAGTTATAAATCTAGTTATAAAATTAGTTTACATAGTTACAAATATAATTAAATATAGTTATAAAGAGATTTATATAGTTATACAAATATTTATAAATAATTATACATATATAGTTAAACATATAGTTATATATAAATGTCGTACGTTTTAATTATAATTATAGTTACATGTGTGATTGCACACATAGTTATCGATATAGTTATAAATGTAGTTATACATCTTGTAGATGTAGTTATATATAGTTTTTCATGTAATTATATATATTTAGACATATAGCTATGTATAGGTATTGATATAGATAAATACATTTATATATAGTAATATGTTGATATACATATTGTTAATTGCATTTATATAAGTTTTTTGATATATTCGCATCAAGAGAGAGAGGCAAATGGTGCTAGTTAGATACTTAGAGTTGTCTCTGGACAACATGACAGTTTTAGAAGTATTCTAATTCCGTAAATGTTTTATTTTTTAATTATCAAAAAATGTATTAAATAATAAATATATATTTAACATAAATACTAATCTTTTTTTTACTTAATAAATTATTTTCAACAAGTTATTATGAGTGTAGCATAGCACACATTTAAAACAAACACCTTGCAACTTTAATTATCAAATTAATTAAACAATAAATATATAAATAATTTCAAAAAATAGATGTAGAGCCGTCAAAGTAGAAAAAAAAAAGCTTGGCTACAAAATTTATAAACTTCTTATTGCAATGCACACATGAGAAGATTATTGGTCTTTAAGGCACTCTCCTAAGAATTATAAATACCCTTTATGTTACAAAATATATAAATATATATATTTTATGGTTATAAATTTTTAAGAATACATATTAATTTTTATAATGATAGTATGAAATAATTTTAAAGGCATAAAATTTTATATTTTTTGATATCATTTATAATTTTTAAAATTCTAAAAATTACTTAAAGTGAGAAGATAATTATAAAAAGTTTTATTTATTATTTTAATAAAGAATTAATTTCAAAAGCTAATAGTAAAAATAGTATTCAATTATTTAATTCTTATAAATTATAGCAAGGGCAAACATCTATGTATTTATTTTTAAATATCAATTTATTTTCTTTTAAAAATTAATGAAAAAATTTAAATTTTTATTATAATTAAAGATTTTCAAAATTTGTAGTAATTAATTTTTTAAAATTTTTTTATAAGCATACAATTTTTTTATTCTTATAATTATATTAATATTTACTTGTTTATTCGTAAATTCAAATATTTTTGTAAATATATTCTATTTAATCATATAATGAATTATTTTACCTTTATATTAGTAGAAATTTTAATGTATGTTCATTTATTTTTTAAAATAACTTAAAAATTATTATAATTATAGAATTAATTATTTTATGTTACTTTGATACAAACTTTTAAGTTTCTTAATTAAAAATTTTAGAACGATTTTTTGTATAATTTTTTTAAAATTTTATAATCATAAAAATAGTTATTTTAGTCCTAATTCACATAAAGTATCTTTTGTATTTTTATAATTTTAAAAATAATTTATTTATAATATCTATTTTTATAATTTTACGAGAAGAATGTGTCTTTCAAGAATTGCTCATCTATAGACCATGACATATATTTAATCAACAAAATTAAATAAAATATTAAAATAAATAATAAATTAAAAAAAATATAAATCATTACAAATTAAAGATTGAAATTATCCCCAATGCAAATAGCTAAGGAAAAATTCTTAGCTAAATGGATATAATTTGTGAAAAATAAAATTTAAGAAATAATCACTTGTAATAAAATGTAAAATTGTAAAAAAAATCAGATAATTATTTAGCAAAGTATTTTGTCTAGATATAATTAGCAAGAGAAAATCCATCGATAAATCCGTCACTAAATACCTAGTTTTCATTGTGAGGAAATCTGCAAAAATATTAGCAACTGAATTTATCTCGAAATAATTAGATAGTGAAAATTTGTCTCTAAATCCATCGCTAAATTCCCTATTTTCTTTACGTAGAAATCTATGAAAATATTATCGATGGAATTTATCTCGATATAATTAGCTACGAAAATTTCGTCGCTAAATTTCCTAGTTTTTTTGCATGGAAATCTATGAAAATATTAGTGTCGGAAAATTTTCAATTAAACATTTTCGTCGCTAATCTATTACTAATCCATCACTATTCCATCGCTAATATTTATTTTAATATAAAATCAAAAATCCCCTACTATTCCCTAGCTAATCCCTCACTATTTAGCTAGGGATTGATCCCTAGCTAAATTTCCCTAGCTAAATTGACATTTTCTTGTTGTGATATATGTACGTATATACTATAGTATAAATATATGAATATATTGTAGTATATATGTAATTATATGCTGGAGTATATAAGTACGTATATACTATAATATATATGTACGTATATACTATAGGATATATATATATATATACGTATATTTTATTGTATATAAGTATGTATATGCTATTGTATATATGAACATATATACTCATTATGTACGTATAAGAGATATACTAACATTTCTATTATATGTACATATAAGAAAAACCTCTCGTTGAAATGAGAAACTATTTTAGAGAGTGAATCTATTCTAAATCTCACATTAACATCATAAAATGTCAGGAACAACAGAGACATTCTAATTCAATGATCAAAGAATGCATATCATGTTTTTGTGTAAGCAAATAATCAACAATGAAATATAACTCACCATGACCACGGTACACAAACTCATGAGTGATGATAGGGTTTGAAGAAGTAAAACAACAAGACCACCACCTTCAACAGTTTCAATTGTTCATGCAAGAATATTTGGAGTTAAGGATTCAAAATCCTACACAATTACAAGGGCTAAAAAAGAGTTATTTGTAGTGATGAGATTCTTAAATATAGTATCTTGAAAGAAAAGAAAAGTAGATATTACAAAATAGAAATGCCATAAGTATTTTCTAGAATTCTTTTAGAATCCTTGTACAAGAAATAGCAAACAACTCCGCTTTCAAGAAACAAAGAGAAGGGACCAGCTTTTTCTAGGCCAATCAGTCTCTTCAGCATTAGCTTTTTAATCTACTTTGTCAGTTTTCTCTTGTGGCATCATCATGCAAGCATCAAATTGGGATATAATTAAAAAACTAGTCTAATTTCGTAGTAATCATAGCATCAAATTTAGTATGTATGTATATGTCGCAGTATATATGTATGAATATACTGAGTATAATCATACATATATACTACATATATGTGGAGTTTTGTACGGAACTATTTCATTTAAAATAAAAAATTTAAAAATTATGTTGGGTTTCAAAAATATGGCCAAACTAGTGTGTTTGGAAACAACGTGGCAAAGCTGTCGTTGTCAACTACGACCATTCAACATCGTTGTGAAGGCCGGCTATTGAAAATATTGTAGGGATTCCATTATGCCCCTCGCCCCATGCTCCATGGCCCATGCCCCTTACCCCTCGGCCCTTGTCCCATGCCTCTACCCCTCGCCTTTGTCTCTACCCCCCGCCCACGCCCCTCGCCCCTCGCTCCTTCATGAAGCTGACTAGAGGTTCGTCGAGCTCCAGCGAGCTAGAAGTGGAGCACACTAAAGCTAGAGGAGCTCCAGTGAGCTCCTTTGTGGAGCTCGAGGGGCTCCAGGGAGCTCCTTCGTGGAGCTTGAGGAGCTCCATCGTGCTCCACGTTGAGCTCCAGCAAGCTCCACTTCGAGCTCACTGGAGCTATACGGAGCTCCGCGAGCTCCGCGAAGGACCTCTCTGGAGCTCTATCGTGAAGCCAGTCGGAGCTCCTCGAGCTCCAGCGAGCTCGAGGAGCTCTAGGGAGCTCATTCATGGAGCTCTAGGTGCTCCATCGAGCTCCAAGTCGGGCTCCACTTCGAGCTCGCTAGAGCTCGATGGAGCTCCACGAAGAAGCTCATTGGAGCTCTGACGTGGTGCTTGTCGAAGCTCTAGTGAGTCCATGAAGGAGTGAGGTGCGAGAGGCGAGGGGCGAGTGATGAGAAGCAATGAGTGAGGGGCGAGAGGTGAGGCACGAGGGACTAGGGGTGAGGGGTGATTGGCGAGGGGCGAGGGGTGTGGGTGTGGGTGAGTGGTAGGGGCGTGAAGCCAGGGGCGAGAAGCATAATAGGATTCCTACAATATATTTAATAGCCGACATTAACAATGTCAACCAATGGTTTTTAAAAATTAATAGCGTGGCAATGGCCGCTGTTCACAATGACAGCATTGCCACATTGTTTCCAGACACATTAGTTTGGACATAATTTTGAAACCCGACTTAATTTTTAAATTTTTTATTTTAAATGATTTGTTCCGTTCAAAACTCATTTATATGTACATATAATACTATAGTATATACGTACATATATACTCAGTATATCTACATATATACTCAGTATATTTGATACTGAGTAAATATATACATATATACTACAATATATATGGTACTGATTACATATGTACATATGTACTACAGTATATATGATACTAATTATATATGTACATATATACTATAGTATACACATACATATATACACACATAAATATAATCACATATCCTCATATGATACAAAACTACAACAAATTAGAATTATCCCATTTATAATTCATAAAGATGGGACAAAACTTCAAAAACTTATATCTTTATTTTATCTGGCCATCTCTAATCTATTACAGTGCAAGAGAAGTGTTGGAGACAATGGATTCATGAGGATTGAATGAATTGTTGGAATTAACCATTAAGTTGTTAAGATCACATCCTGGTAAGAAAGGCTTATTGTCATGGTATCCCATGCTAGGTAACAGTTGCAGACCAAGATGCCCCTGGAAAAATACCTGGTAATAGGCACAGTTTCTCATGTTCAGCCTATTGTTATCCATGAAACTACAAACATGCAAGAGTAGGAGAACAAACAAAATGAACTCATTTAATTGAATTTCATTAGCAATCATAATGGCTATTAACATTTCAAAAGTTTAATTCTACCAATGACCAATGATAAGCTGTCGTAGAACTAAACAGTAACAAAGCAGATCTACACGAAATAAGAGTGACAAGAACAAACTTGTGTCTGAGTGGGACCAGAATTTTTTCGTTCATCTCACAACTTAAGAAGCTAACATGCTGTTCCCAGTACCAAGAGGACTAGCTAAGCCTTTTACATTCCTATAATAGGCTAAAACTCTACTCAAAATATTCAGGTACACACAAACATATTCACAGATATATAAAAAAAGAAATTAAAGATATGAATAAACACAAATCTAAGTTAATAGTCATATAATTTCAACAAATATCTAAAAGATGTCTAGCGCTGAAAGTTTAGAGAGAGTGTGTCTGCAAAAATAATGAAGATAATAGAAGCTTGGCATCCTTTTCATCCAGCAGAGATCGATAAAGATAGGACCCATGCATAGGAAGGACTATGACAATGTTTATAGGTTTTTAATCAAAATTTTTTAGTGTGTCTCACATCAGATGTCCTTCAAAGATTCATTATTTGGTTAATTGGTAAAGCAAAGAATAAAACCAGAATAATAAAATTGATACCTAAAAAAATATCTCAGTCTGTTTTGCTACACAGACACAAATCAAAAATAGTTTAGAAATAATTCTGATACGAAATCATTTTCATAATTAGTTGGTGAATTTGGGCTAGCCTCTCCTGGAAGGTTTCACAACTGGATCTTGGAATGCTATCTATCATGTCAATGCTACTAATTGTGACCCAATATAGGACATTTGCTTTTGTGTTACACTCTTAATTTCTTTCAATTCACCATTCATTTTTTTAAATTCTTGCATTTCTTCTTTCAAATGAGTAATTTGCTCATCCTTTTCTTCTTTCATTTCTTGCATTTCTTCCTTCAAATGAGTAATCTGCTCATCCGTCTCTTCTTTCATTTCATGGATCTCTTTCTTCAAATGAGATATCTGCTCATTCTTCTCTTTCATTTTTGTCTCCTTAACTTCAAAATGTTCATTTTTTTATTACTCGTTGTTCGACTGCCTCATCCACCATTGTTGTGACAGATGAATTTGAAGCACGACTGCTATAACAAAACGCCACTTCCTTTGAGCCGATATCATACACTTGCTGCTTCTTTTGACCTTATATGGTTTCCAAATAGATATGAATATACTCAATTGGTTAAAGATCCATAGAACCCTCAACTTATTGGGAAGCATCTATCACATGTTCCTCCATTAGTTCCTCTGAAAAAATAGAGAAAAATACTATTATAGATATACATAAAATAAATTTAATATTTTACATTCCAAACAGCTTTCAAAATGTACTGTAGTACTATGAAATTTTATTAATATAACAGATTCTTATAGCAATCATCTAAGACTTGTTGTCGACAAACTGACCATCCACTTTCTTCATATGCATCTTTCTAAAAATCTCATAAAAATTAGGATCTTGACCCAATTATCCAGCCAAGATTATATATTTATAAAGTCATAAAATAACAAATGATAAAAAATTTAAACAAAATTAATAAAACCATGCACAGATTTGCTTTATTGGACTATTAGGACAACCACTAAATATATAAATGTTTAAAATTTTAAAATTGTACCAAATCTCAAGCATGCTCAATACTTGACTTTGACTTCTAGCTCCTTTGTGGCGAGACATTCCTGTATCGAGTTCGGCTACCTTAGTTCATTGATTTTTGCTAGAAATATCTAATTTTTTTTTCACTTCTAGCTCCTCTCAATACTTAAGCCACTCGGGCCAGTCATCCTTAGATATAAAACCAGGACTTTCTTTTATAATTTTTAATTTATGGCCAAAATTAGAATACCGTTCAACAGCTTTACTCTCCCACAATGACTTTATATTTCCATCAAATTTTGGTGCCCATGTGCACTGATTCTATATATAGAAATATCACAAAAGAATTTATATAAATTACAAGGACATAATTATTTACTGCTTGAATAATAACCAACAAAATAGTTAACTAATTAGATAATTAATTTTTAATGCTATTGTTTCATTATTTTTACCTTAAAGTCATTAAAATTAGACTCGTTTATTGATTCAGAAACTTTCTTCCAGAAGAATGCTTTAGAATTAACCATTTTCTTGAAAGACTTTGTAATTATAGCTGAACACTTGTGAGATGGAATAAAACTTTACAAATAAATATATAACATTGAAAAAAAGCAAATCATAATTATATATAAAAAAAACCACTAACAGAAACATCATAATTTTTTATTCAAGTAATATTTACATATTTCTTATATCTCCCATCCATAATCTCTATTACTAACTTAGCACTGAATATAGAGGAATGCACAACATTTGATGATGTCGATGGTTTTGTAAATGGAGCAACTATTGGTGTAAAATCTGGTCTAGAAGATGGTGATGGATCAAAAATGTGTGCAGGAAAGAAAATGGGTGGTGGGCTTATATCTGATGAAGGTGATAGTAAAGGTGTCAATGATGGTGATGGATATGGAGATGGTGATTGTGATGTTGAAGTCTGGATATGGTGGGTATGAGATGGTATTGAATTTGCAACATGGTGTGAAATACTAGATGAATTTGGTCCATTACTGTGTCCACGTCCACCTCCACCACGACCATGTCCTTTAGGTGCCATCTACCGTACACAAAAAAATATAGAATAAATAATAGAGATATGTTGAAAACCCGTGCATTTTAAAATAAAGCACACCAATAGATTTTATCAAAATATTACAAAGTCTTTGATAGTTTACTATTATAATACTATTATAACAGTTTAAATTTCAGCATCACAATCATCCTCTATTTGGTCTTCTGGCATTTCATCTGATTCTGATGGAAGTTCCAACTCATCTTCAGATAAAAATTGATCATCTTTAAGTTCTATTAGGTACCATTTGAGTCATATAAATTTTCTGCATCTTCATCTACATGCACAGGGTCAATATTATTTATTTTATCTTTTTGGAATGCTAGTGCAATAGCTAAGTCTGCTCTTCTTTTTTGAGAGAGAGAATGTGGGAAGAGGGAGAGGGAAAGAGAGAGAATGGGGAGAGAGTGAGAGAGAAAGAGAGGGGGAGATAAAATGAGAGAGAGAGAGAAAGCAAAAAATAAGGAAAGAGAGATAGACAATAGCAAGAGAGAGAGTGTGTGAGTGAGAGTGACACAGAAAGAAAAAGAGGGAGAGAAAGTGACAAAAAGAATGATTGAGAAAAAGAGAGAGACACGGAGAATGTAGTGTTATAATGAGCCTGAGGCCCAAGGGGTGGGATTAGGTAAGAGTACGACCCTTTATTTCAATAGCATGCTATATCTGACCAACGGACACTCTCATGCTATGTGCTTACATATTGTTGATATTTTATATGTTGCCATTTAATTTCAAGTTATTGTAACAAATTAGTATTATCCCATTTATAATTATATATTATTATACATATAGTATACGTAGTTATAAATAGCTATATATAGTTAAGCATATAGTTATATATATATATATATATATACACATACACACACACACACACACACACACACACACACACACACACACACACACACACACACACACACACACACACACACACATATATATATATATATATATATATATATATATTTATTTATTTATTTATTTATACAAGTAGTTATATGTAGTTATACATAAATGTATACAAATTTATAAACAAATATATAGATTTACATATATGTATAAATAGTTACAAATATTGTAATATCTAATTATATAAAGTTTTATATAGTTATACAAATATTTATATATAGTTATACACATATAGCTAAACATAAAGTTGTATGTTGTTATACATGTAATTATAAATATGGTTACATGTAGTTATACATATAGTTACACATAGTTAAACTTATATTTAAACATGTAGGTATATATAAAATTTCATATAATTTTATATATTTATACATATAGTTATGTATAGGAATAGATATTATAAAATACATTTTTATATAATAATATATAAAAATATATATTAAATATATGTTGTAAATTATATATTTATATATAGTTACGTATAATGTTTTTATAGTTATACATACAATAAGATCCAATTATTTATAGTTTTTTTTAAAGGTTGTTTTATTATTATAAAAGCTCTCTCTTTTGGCGGAGGAATACTATTTTTACAAGCTATATCTACCCTTGTCCCTTTTACACCCATTTCAAAACCAAAACAATCAATGAAAGGTTATTTCATAGTTGCATTGATTAGTTATACTTTGCAACTTGCTGGAATTTAGGAGTTTTAGCTAATTTTCTATTGGGGAAATAAATGTGTCAGCCTTGAGCCTATTTTCCAAGGTGGCTTTGCAAATTATAAAGCATTGTAAATCTTCTATTTTGCCCTGATTTATACACTTCTAATCCTTATTGTTTCTTGAATTTCCGGAGCTTTTCCATAACCAATTCCTTGCTTCGTTCCGTAACGCAACGGCCTTTGATGCTTGACCAAAATTTTACTCTTAACAGACCACCAAATTACCTACCTAAGCACATAGACTCTTGACCAAAGCCTCTATAATCCGATCTTTACAATCATACAACATAATGAATATAGCCATGAAAATATATAGACACATCTACTCTTTCCATTGAGACAGCCTTTAGCTAGCTTTTTAGATTTATTCTTTATCTAGAAGCTGACTTTGAGGCAGTAAAAAGACCAAACAGACTGCCAACATATATGATACCATGCCTGTGAGTTTTATTAAGATACTTACGGGGGGCTCCTAAACCAGACGATGTACCTGATAAATAATACAACTAAAAGATACAAAACAACATAAACCTCATGTCTTCTTTTGAAAGATTGAGATCCTACATGAAGTGAGAGTACCAATTCTCTAAATGTTTACCTTCCTCTTACCATGTTGGGCCTACCATAGCTTTGGAGCTTTCTTTTCATATTCTTTCCTCAGGCCAGGAAGATATTCAACAAATTAAAACTTTATCTGTACTTTTAGAACAACAAAATGCAACAATAGAACTAACGCACGCACCAGTGACACAACCCATAATATTAGGTAAGTTTTTTACATATTCTGATGTAAGGGTATTCTCTCTTATCCATCCTAATGTAGCCTTTAAATTTCTCTGGGAGAGAATCTATAAGATATTCATGAAATTCTTTGTGTTTTCCATCTTTAGCAAGTTTGTCAGCCAGCGTGTTTGCTTCCCTGTATATATGTTTAATTGAAGCATTCAATGTTTCTATTAAACTACTAATTTCTTCTAATTCCTCTTCAAAATTCCACATGCTTTTTCTTGTATTCACTAGATCTACCAAGATTTTAGAATTTATTTGTATATCTAAGTTAGATTGCTCTTTCAATTTACAGATCCATAAGCCATCCCTCAAGGCTATAATTTCTGCATGGAGAGCAGAAGTGGCTTTAACGGATCCCATGAAGGCGAGGATAAGATGACCACTGTGATCTCTTATTACTCCACCTCCACCTGCTATACCTATATTTCTGTCAAAGCTACCATCGGTCTTAAGGAATAATCTACCCTTTATTGGTTTTTCCCACTTAATGCTCATGATTTTTTGAGGTTGGACTTTTGAGACTGTGAGATTCCAGAATTTAAGAGTGTCAATGTCCATGTAAGAAATACCAGCTTCTATCGGACTAGCTTCCGAGGTAATTATTATTTCTCTCTTTATGTCTCTCCAGATATTTTCAACAGTCATTACACGACCTTCATATCTGCTATTATTCCTGCCTTCCAAATACACCAAATAGCAATGTGGGGGATATTATTTGTAAGCCAGGATTGAAGGCTAAGCTGTGAGTGTGCTGAACTTTATTTGAGGACTCTATTTCTAAGAGGAGTACATTCATGTTTTAAGCTCATTTCAGATTCTAATCTTTTCCATATTTGCAATGTAATTTTTCCATGGGAAAACAGGTGATCAAGCATTTCTACTGGTTAAAGACAGCATTCACATCTAGATGGCAGTTGTATGCCTTTTGTTTTTATGTTCTCATCTGTTGGAATTATGTTCGAGAGCACTTTCCATTTATTAGTTTTAATTTTTTGGCTATTATCATTATTCCAGGCCCATCTAAATAAATGTTGGTCCATCTTTCTACTTCTCACTTTCTCTTTAATGGATTTGAGTGAGAAAGCTCCGTCTGCACTCAAAGACCATTTCCAGCCATTTTTGGAAAGAGTGGAGTGATTATCCTAGAGGTGTCAACCGGGCCGGGCTGGCCCGGCCCGGCACGAGGCACGGCACGGTTCAGCCTTGCCTAGGCCGGCCCAGCACGGGAAAATCCCGTGCCCGGGTTTGGCACGAGCCGTGCCGTGCCTGGCCCGGCACGGATCGACCCGCGACACGGCAAACCGGCACGGGTTTATCCCGTGCCGGGTGTCCCGTGAGCCCGACACCATGATGCCCCTCCCGCATAAAAAGACTGCGGGTCGGGTCTGATTCTACCCGACCCAAGGTCCCCCGTATCCTGAACCGCTCGGACAGGAATGCCTGAGCGGGCCAGGCGAGGCACGGCACGACCCATCGTGCCTGCGGGCCGGGCCGGGCCGGGCACGGCACGGTACAGTAACCGTGTCGTGCCCGGCCCGGCACGGAAGCACGAACGTGCCTTAAAATAACGTGTCGGGCCGGCCCGTTTGACACCTCTAGATTATCCACTAATTCTCTTTGCTGGAGCATTTGAAGCCATACTTGTGAAGCTTTGTTTTTTTTTCTTATTTTGTTTGTGTCTCCCTCTATGCAATATTTGGCTCTCAAAAATTCAGCCCATAATGTATTATTTTATTTGAATCTCCACCATCTTTTGCACGCCCAAGCTTTAGCTAGATCATTAAAGTCAACAAAACCATGCCCTGATTCCTGTTTAGGGTAGCAGAGATCTTTCCACTTTTTCTAGTCTAGCTTCCCTTTTCCATTTTGTTGTCCCCGCAAGAATTGGGCCAATTCTTTTTCTATTCTTTTTTTCTCTACTACAAGTAGGTAAGCAATCATAAGGTTTTGCATGACTACACTTTGCAGTACATGTGTGATTAGGGTGATCTTACCACTCATATTAAGCGAATCTACTTTCCATCATGCAATTTTATTTTTAATTTTTCCTTCTAGAAATTCTAAATATTCTAATTTTAATTTACCTTCATATAATGGGCAGCCAAGATATTGCATTGTGCCTTTTTTCTGGGTGAATCCCGTTATGGTGTTAATTTTCCGAGCTAAGTTTGATGGGGCATTCTTTGCAATCATGAATTGGCACTTTATATTATTAATTTTCTGCCCTGTTTCTTCTTTTAATACTTTTAACAATCCCATCAAATTATGAAGGGATCTGGCGCTTTCGTTTGTGAAAATGATTACATCATCCGCGTATGCCAAGCAACTCACAACGGGGGTGTCTTTTGGCTGACTAAACAGACCTATTTTACCTGTTTGCATTTTTGATTTAATGTTAATAATTAATAATTCTAAGTAAATATTAAAGAGAGAGGAGAGAGAGGATCTCTCTGTCTTAATCCTCTTAATGGTTTGATGTCTTTTCCTAGGTCTCCATTGACTAGGATTTTAATTCATGGACTTGAAATGCATCTATATATCAAATCAATCCATGTTTCTAAAAATTTCATTTTTCTCATTATAAAGCATAAAATATTCCAATCTACTTTATTAAAGGCTTTAGAAAGGTCTAACTTTAGCAATACGTTATGCCCTCTAGACTTCGTTCCTATGTCCTTGATCATCTCTTTTGCTAGACAAATGTTTTCCATAATTAGCATGTTTTTCATTAATCCTAACTGTTCTTTAGAGATGATTTTTGGGAGAACTACTGACAATCTATTTTGGAGTAATTTGGCTAGAATTTTGTATATGGAGTTACACAGGCTTATAGGTCTAAAATCCTCTACTTTTTGAGGATTTTCGATCTTAGGGATAAGGACTATGTGCGTAGAGCTCCATTTCTTACCTATTTCTGCACCACAAAAAATCCAAGATATAGCCTTTAGTAGATCATTTTTAATTATGATCCAGCAGTTTTGGTAAAATTCATTATTCCACCCATCTGGGCCCGGGGAACTATTTGTTATCATACTAAATACCATAGCCTTCAGTTCATCTTCATCAAGGAACTTTGTGAGGGTGACATTTTCTAGACTTGTAATTTTGTGATCTATTTTATTTAAGAGATGGTCTCCATCTAGGGGGGAATATCTACTAAAATATCTTTCAAAATATTCATCAAAGAAATTTTTAATTTCTAGGCTACTATCTACCCAAATATTTAGGTTATTTTTTATGCCTTTTATACTATGTTTTTGTATCTTAATTTTAGCTGATTTCTAAAAAAATTTCATGTTTTTGTCTCCTTCTTTCAACCATTTTATTCTGGCTTTTTGTTTCCAGAATACTTCTTCCATGAGAAGCTTTAATTTTAATTCAGCTTGCACTTTATTTGATTCCTTTCTACTATCTTTGTTTTGAAGGAGGGCGTGTTCTGACTCCTTCTTTTTGACTTTTTGTTCAGCTTCTATGATGTTATTGTTAATATTACCAAAAGAGTTTTTATTCCAAGTCCTTAAATGCTTTTTTAGTCTGTTTAGTTTAATATTCCAGATTTGAACAGGATTTCCTGAAGCTTCCTGTGACCATGAGTTTTTTACCGTATTAATGAATTCATGATGAAGGCACCATGCATTCTGAAACTTGAATGAGCTATTTGTGATTTTAGATTTTTCTACTGATATTATCAAAGGGTTATGATCCGAACAGGTTCTGTTCAGATGTCTAACGACCGTGGATCCATAAGACTCTAACCATTTTAAATTATATAGAACCCTGTCTAGTCTTGTCCATATGGTGCCTTTAACTTGCCGATTATTGCACCATGTGTAACGAGGGCCTAGAAAGCTAGCTTCCATCAGTCTAGCCTCTGTTATGGTCTCATTGAAGTGTAACATAGCTTTTTTTGGGAGGGATTCCCCCAACTTTTTCGCTGGCTTTTCTAATGATGTTAAAGTCACCTCCTATCACCCAGGGGTATATTTATTTTAGCTAATTTAAGCATATCATTCCAAAGGTTCCTTCTGCCTTCTTTAGTGTATTTAGCATAGATAGCCGAGATGATTTTAGCTCGGACTTTGTCTAAACTAAAATTAATCATTTGATTTGTGTCCTCTAAGATGTTTATATTAAGTATCTTTTTCCAGAGCAAATTTTATTATTTTTATTAGAGAAGGCATCATCGAAACGACGAAACCTAGTGTGTCTTTATAGTGTTCTAGCTGGTCACTACTTACTATAGGTTCCGCGAGAATTATAAGTGGGGTTTTATGTATATTAATCAATTTTTTAATTCTTTTTATTATTGAAGGGTTTGCAATACCCCTTGCATTCCAGTAGATAAATCTAAACAATATAATTAGATTTGGCCCGAGCTCTAGTGGTGCACTTTGATTCATAAGTTTTATTTAAACATTTTTAATATTTCTAGGTTTTTTACAAGAACTCGTAACTTCCATTTTCTCATCTTTTCACACACTATCTAGCTGAATGCCCATAATTTTAATTTCTTCCATAGCCCAATCTCTATCTCCCATTTTGTTTTTGAATTTACCGATATCTATATCATCTTTAGTAATTTTAAAAAGTTTAGCATCTTCCTCTCTTTGTTTTAAACTAATGCCACTTCTAATATTTAGCTCTTCTTCCAAGCTATTGGCTATTTCCACTGCCCATTTCATTATATCCTCTCTCTTTTTTTCAAATCTTTCTCTCCGTATCCTTTTGATAATTTCTGAAATTTTTAGGATTAAGTTATGGGTATTACTGGTTTCCTCTCTATCCACCCCCTCTCTCCACCATTCTTTAGGAGGGAGATATTCAACAATTTCCAGACCAGAACCTATTTCAGTGAGTTTCTGCTCATTCGGTGGAGGGGGTTTGATTCTGTATTCTACTACCCCCTTTCATGTAGTATTTTTTGGACCAAGCCACTGCCTATTTTCAAAGTGTTTTCTTTTAACCAGGCACTGATCACAATTATGACCTAATTTGTAGCAGTAGGAGCAATAATTTGGGAGGTTTTCTGGAATCAATTCTTGCTAGAAACCATCCCCATCTTTACTACCAATCCATATTCGATGTGGAATATGGTGGAGCAAGTTCACTTCTAAGCACACTCGAGCAACACTCGGGCCAGATAGTGTTGCAGTGGCACCGTCAAGGAGAAGAGGAGTGCCCACTACATGTGCAATATGGTATAATGAGAACTTGTCAAAGAGGTGTATGGGCAGCATAGGGGGGAGGAACCATACCGGGGTTAATGGTGACTCTTGCTTGGTTGAGAAGGTAGGCGTCCATCAGAAAGCTCTCATGGGGTATCCCATGATGTACCAGACACCCTTCAACCAGACGCGATGGAAGTCCTCCTCGGTGGACAGTTGCAGGAGGATGTGTTTAGCATCGAGGACGCCAATTTTTGTTGAGCCCTTGAGTTTCAATAAAGCATAGAATGCTCTGACATCTTCAATGCGAGGCCGCCCGTGAGAGAATTTGCCCACCACCGAGAATTTGTGAGCTTCACTAAGCATGGATATGTCATTCGGGGAGAACTCTATTGAGGGTTCCCCATTTTTTTCCCCGTAAATGCCCGAAGAGTGTGAGTAGAGATGCACAGTTTTTTTAAAATGTTGGGGAAAAGACTTCTTATCCGATAAGAGATCAAATAGCTCCATTTGAAGCTAGAAAATGGCTTCTTCTTTGCTGATTTTTCTGTTTCTCTCTCTAAAAATTGTGT
This sequence comes from Sapria himalayana, assembly GCA_029783825.1. Taxonomy (NCBI): domain Eukaryota; kingdom Viridiplantae; phylum Streptophyta; class Magnoliopsida; order Malpighiales; family Rafflesiaceae; genus Sapria; species Sapria himalayana. The sequence continues at coordinate 62,267 of JAREIK010003452.1, forward strand.
TTCTCTTTCTAGAACTTGAGAGCAAAAAGAAGAAGAAGAATCAGGGAAGAATTATTTATAGTTATATGTTATTATACATATAGTATATATAGTTATAAATAGTAATATATATAGTTAAACAACATTTAGTTATATATATATATATATTCATTCAAGTAGTTATGTAGGTATACATAAATGTATACAAAAGTTATAAACAAATATATGTAATTACATATATGTATACATATATGTATACATAGTTATAAATATAGTTTATATTTAATTATATAGAATTTTATATAGTTATACAAATATTTATATATATTTATACACATATAGTTTATCACCAGATATAACATATGAAGGGTTTTAGATTACTACAATTCAGGCAAAATTTTGATTTAATGCAAACATGCAAAATTCTACTTCACTAAAATCTCTATGTCATGATTTTGTAAACTCTAATGTCATAATATTGTTAGCTATTAAATTCTACACAAATAAGAGTTCAATTTATTTTTATAATAATCTGGAACACAATACTAAAGAAAAATATTAGACATTCGCATTATAAAAACCTGCAATAAGATATTTAGAAAAACCTTAAAGAACATAATGGGACAAGACATTCAATTATTTGAAAACGTGAAAAATCACATTTTATGTTTCATTTTGCTGAGTATGGGTAGAAAGCGTTACCTCAAATCAACCCTCCTGTATATAAGATAATTGATGAAGAGTAAACATTAAATAATAAATATATAAACAACTTTAAGAGCTAGCACACTTTCCAGTGATTTGAAATCCATTAAACATTAAAAAAATTAATCATTAAAAAAACTTCACACTTTTATAAATATACAAGTGTTTAGATATAATATTGTGTTTAAAATATTTTTATAAATGTTACATATATATAATTATATATATGTAACACTTTTATAAATATTATATAGTATATATATCACATTTATATAAACATATTAAATATTTTATATTTATATAAAAATTTATATTTATATAACTGTTTACAAATATTTATAAATATTTTATATATTATATAAATGTTATATAAAAAAATATAAAAATGGATAGTTTTATGTAATTGTTGTATAAATAATTATAATATTTATACATATGTTAACTATTATATACAACATTATATGTTTATATAAACATAACTATGTTTATATATATGTAATACATATATATATATATATATATTAAAGTATAGACATTTATATATAATGTCATATGATTATATAAATGTATACAAATTTATAAATAATTTTAACTTTTAATAATATTTTTGGAGACAAACAAAAATAGAACCCATAAACTTGAATTTTATTTTGTTCTTAAGTTTTAGAAGCATAAAATATTAAGCATAATTTTTTTTATTAAGTTACAGAAGTAGAAAACATTAAGCATAAATTTTTTTTTTCTTATGTTACAAAAGTAGAAAATGAAAATGCATACATTTTGTATTATAAATCTATATAACCCTAAAAACTTAAACAGTAAAATGAACAAAGTTACACTAACCATTTTTATTTCATTAATGGCAGATAGTCAAAATCATATAAGTGATATGAAAATAGAATAAATAAGAAGTAAATTAGGGGAAAATTAAAAAAATAAAAACCAAATATTCAGTATAGACCAAACTCTGCCAATGATAATCAAATTGATAGAGACAGAGAGATGTATATAGTATTATGAAGTAGTGGAGCAATGATAGTATTACATGGTAACAATAAGAGGTAAAATTTATAGGTTGCTCCCCTAGTCCAGTTATGCTTCTCCTCTCTTCCTCTTCGAAAGATAGAAAAAATGTTTAAGTGATTGAATGCCTTATCATTTATTTTCATTAAAAACTATAAATGTTTAAGTGATTGAATTTATCTCTTTTTTTATTTAAAAAAAATCAATAATATAAAAGTAAACCAAATTATAAAAAATTAAATAATTTAAATAAAAAAAATGAAAATGAATACATTTTATTTAGCAATAAATGATATTATTCATAAATAAATTAAATAATAATATATAATACTAAAGTATATCATATATATATATATTATGGTTATAAATTTTTAAGAATCCAATTTATTTTTATGATTATAATATGAAATAATTATAAAGGAATACAATTTTCATATTATTTGATATAATTAATAATTTAAAAATTCTAAAAATTATTTAACGCTAAGAAGATAAATAAAAATGTTATATTTATTCTTTTAATAAAAGTAAATATTATAAGTTAATTGTAAAAATCTTACTCATTTGTTTAATTCTTATAATTTGAGTAGGGACAACAAATAAAACTTTAATTAAAATCAGCTTAGGGTTAGTTTGGTAGTATTTTTTTCTAAGTGTTTATATGCCAAAAAATAATTTTAAGTATTTTTAGGACAAAAAAATTTCATTAGTAATATTTTAAATAATATTTGAACCCCTAAAAAACACTTGACATATTCTTTTAATAACCATACTGAGATATTTATTTTTTAAAATTATCAAAATTTTTTTGATGTAATTAAAACAACTGTGTTTATCTTTAAATACAATTTATTTTCTTTTAAATTTTATAAAATATTTGAATTTTTTTCCCTAAATTTTAAAATCTTTTTGTAAATATTATTTTAATACATTTCTATAATCATTAAAATAATTTTATTTATTTTAAATAATATAAATATTTACTTGTTTATTCATTAATTCAGTTATTTTTATTATTTTTTAATTTAATCATACAATTAATTATTTACCTTATTAGTAGTAGTAATTTTTATGTATGTTCATTTATTAATAAAGATATCTTAAAAAAAGATTATAATTATATAATTAATTATTTAATATTTTTTAATATAAATATTTAATTATCATAATTAAATATTACGTAAAAAAAATTTGTATTTTTTAAAAAATTTTATAATAATAAAAATAATTATTTTAGTCATTATTAATATAAATTATTATTATTATTTATATATATTTGAAAATATTTTTTTATGAAATCCTTTTTTTATAATTATATGAGGAGAATGTGTCTTTGAAGAATCACTCTTCCATTGGCCATGACATACCTTTAATATAAAAAATTACATAAAATATTAAAACAAATAATATATAAAAAAAATTAAATAATTGAAGATTAGAGACAGAAATTATACGCAGCCCACATAGCTAGAGAAAATTCCTAGATAAATGCATATATTTTGTGAAAATTAACATTTAAGAAATAATCGCTTGTAATAAAATATAAAAAAAAACAAATTAAGATAATTATTTAGCAAGGGAAAATGTCTCGATGTAATTAGCTAGGAAATATCTGTCTATCTGTCAATCAATCCATGTCTATCTACAAATATGTCAAACTAACTATCTATCTTTCTATCTATATATTAGTCTATCTGTTAGTTGTATATTTGTATAACTATCAATATGTTAATATGTCTATTTATCTATATATATATATATTTTCTATTATTATATCAATCAATCAATTAATCAATCAATCATCTATCTATTTGTCGACCTATCTATATTTCTATCTATCAGTTATCTATCTATCTTTTTATCATATGTCTATATGTCTGTCAATCAATCTATCTATCTGTCTATCTTTCTATATTTCTGGCTGTTTATCTATCTATATGTCTATTTGTCTATCTGTCTATCTATCTATCTGTATATCTGTCTAGTTGTCTATCTATCTATTTATCTATCTGTCTATTTGTGGATCTATCTATTTATCCATCATTCTATATATCTATGTATCTATCTATCTATCGATCTATCTGTATGACTATATATCTATTTATCTATTTGTTTATCTTTTATATGTCTATTTGTGTATCTATCTATCTTCCTATCTATATATCCATCTAATAATTTGCCTATTTGTTTTTCTATCTATCTATTTTCTTTCTATCTCTCTATCTATCAATTATCTATCTACATATATATCTAACTATTTATCTATTTTTCTATTAATAAATCAATCTATCTATCGATTTATCTTTTTATCTATCTATATATCTCTCTATTTACCTATCAGGCTGTCTATTTGTTAATCTACATATTATCTATAAATATAAATATTAATTTTTCTATCTTTCTATCTATTATCTCTCAATCTAATGATCTAATCAATCTTTTTATCTATCCATCCATCTATATATATACCTATCTATCTATTTATCTATTTGTCTATATTTCTATCTATCTGTTTGACTATTTGTCTATCTATCTATCTATCAATTTTGTTTATTTATTTATCTATCTACAATTCTATCATTTTATTTCTCTATCTATCTATTTATTAATCTATCTATTTACTATCTATCTATCTTTCAATTTGTCTATAAATATATATCGATGTAAATATTTATTTGGCTATCTATCTATCCATCTGTCTGTCTGTCTGTTTGTCTATTATCTATCTATTAATCTCTCTAATGGTATATTGTGTCTATCTATATATTATCTATCTGTCGATCTTTATCATTATCTAGCTGTTCATCTTTCTATCTATTTATATGTTAATCATTTTATCTATCTATATTCTATCATTCTAAAGTGTCTATCTATCTATTTATATTTCGATCTATATATATGTCTATCTATCTATCTATTTATCTGTCCGTCGATCTTTATTTCTACTGATTTTTTTTCTATCAATTTATCAATGTGTCTATCTTTATTTATATCAATCAAACTATCTAACTATCGGCAATCATCTATCATCTAGCTATCCTCTATCTATCCATCTTTAGTTTATATGTCGATTTGTCTATCTATCTACTATCTAGCTATTGTCTATATATCTATTTATCTATCTATCAATGTGTCATTTGTCTATCTATTTATTTGGTTATCTATCTATTTGTTAAGATGCCTATCTATATATATTCCTATCTATCTATATTTCTATTTATCTATCTATCTACTAGTATACCTATCTACCTGTCTACATATCTATCTTTCCTACCCCGTCTAACTTTCTACATGTCTACAAGATTACCTATCACCTTCTACCTATCTACCTCGTTACCTGTCTACCTATCTATCAGTCTATCCATCTAGCTAGCTATTTGTATTCTATTTTTCTATCTATCTATTATCTATTATATATCTATCTATCTTCTAGTTATCTATTTGTCTATTTGTCTATCTATCTATATATGTATCTTCGATCTACTACGTCCATGTATCTATGTGTCTGTCTATCTATCAATCTATCTATCTTTATGAATATCTATATATCTAGCTAAATTTATATCTATCTATCTATCTATCTATATGTATATATATAAATCAATCTATCTCTCTATCTATCTCACTTTCAATCAATCAATCTATATATCTATCTGTCTATCTATTTCTCTATCTATCTGTTTATCTTTCTATCTATTTATCTATCGAACTATTTATCCATCTATCTATCTGTATATTTGTCTGTCTGTATATCTATCTATTTGTCTATTAATGAATCTAACTATCTATGTATTTAACTATCTACCTCTCAATATATCAATTTGCCTGCCTATCTATATGTCTATCTATTTGTATATCAATCTATCAATCTGTCTTCCTATCTATATGTCTATCTATCTATCAGTTTATCAATCTTTCTATTTGTCAATCTGCCTATTTGACTATTTGTAAATCTATCTATCTATCAATCTGTCCAAATTGTCTATATGTCTTATTATCTATCTATCTATCTATCTTTTTATTTGTCTAATTGTTTATCTACCTATGTGTTTATCTGTTGATCTATCAACTTGTGTATCTACCTATCAATCTTTCTATCTATTTATCTATCTATATATCTATCGATCTATTTATCTGCCTTTTGCCTTTTTATCTATATATCAATCTGTCTATCTTTGATTTGTCTCTTTATCTATCTACATATATATATATCTATCGATCTATTTGTTTGACTGCCTATTTATCTATCTATTTATTTATCTTTCTATCTATATATCTATTTGTGTATTTTTCAATTTGTCAATCTATTTATCTAACTATCTATCATTCTGTTCTTTTATTTTTCGGTCAATATATCTGTCTACCTATCTAACTATCTACCTATCTACCTATTTACCCATTTGCTTGTCTGCTTGTCTAGCTATCTAGTTGTCTATATATTTCCCTGTCTATCTATATATGTGTCTAGCTATCTATCTGTCTACCTATCTATCTATCTATTTATCTATCTATCTACATGTCAACTAATCTACCTATCAACCTATTTACTTGTCTAGCTTTGTATCTATCTACTTGTCTACCTATCTACCTCTCAACTTATCTACCTGTCTACCTGTCATTCTATCTATCTATCTATCTATCTATCTATCTACCTATCTATTTGTGTATATATCTATCTATCTATCTAAATATAGATCTATCTATCTATCCATCTATATATATATATATATCTCTTAATCTTTCTATTTATCTATCTGTCTATCTTTCTATCATCTATTTGTTTATCTATGTATATGTCTTTTTTATCAATCTATTTATCTTATATGTCTATATGTCTATCTAGCATTCAGTCTATCAATCTATCTATATATCTATCAATCTATCTTTCTATCAAATTATTAATCAATCTATCTATTTATCTAGCTAGCTATCTATTTATCTAGCTAGCTATCTATTTGTCTATCTATATATATGTCTATTTGTCTATCTATCTATATGTCTATATATTTATCTGTCTATCTATATATTTGTCCATTTTTCTATTTGTATATCTATCTATCTATCAATATATATATAGTTGTATATCTATCAATTTATCTATTTGTCAATTTGTCAATCTATTTAACTAAAGATCTATCTATCTATCTTTATATATTTTTTGTCATCTATCTATCTATTTGTATATATGTCTATCTTTCTATCTATGGATCTACTCAAGTATCTAACTATCTTTTGACTATTTATTTATAAATCTATGTTTCTATCTATTTATCTATCTATGTATCTATCTATCAGTTTATCTATTTATGTCTATATATGTTAATCTCTATTTCTATCAATCAATCTATCTGTCTATTTAACTATTGTCTATCAATCTTTCTATCTAACAGTCTATTTATCTATTTGTCTAACTATATATCTTTTTAATTATCTATCTACATATCTATGATTCTAACTTTTTGTCTATCTACCTATATGTCTATAGGTCTATCTGACACTATGTCTATCAATATATCGGTGTATCTATATATTTATCTATTTATATTTCTTTTTTTCTATCTATCTGTCTAATTATCTATATTTCTATCTACCTATCTATCAATCTATCTGTCTGTGTCTGTCTATCTATTGGTCGATTTGTCAATCTATCTAAAAATCTTTCTATTTGTCTATCTATCTATATATCAATTTATCTGTCTAAATATCTATGTATCTATGTATTTATGTATCTATGTATCTAACATCTATCTATCAGTCTTCTATCTATCTATCTATCTATCTGTATATCTATATTCATATTTATCTATCTATTTATATATCAATTTGACTTTCTTTATATCTGTCAATCAATCTATCTAACTATATGTCAATTTATTTATCTATCTATCCGTTTATTTGTTTATCTATCTATCTATCCATCTATCTATTAGTGTATCTATATATCTGTTTAACTATCTATCTATCTAATTATCTATCTACCTATCTATCATTCTGACTTTCTATCTATATATTTATATGTTTATCTATCTATCTGACTATATTTCTATCTATCTATCAGTGTATCTATCTATCCGTATCTATCTATCTATCTATCAATCTTTTTATCTATTTGTCTATCTATCTATCTGTACTATCTTTCTATCTATTAATCTATTGAACTATAAGTCTGTGTATCTGTCTTTTTGTATATCTATCAATGTATCTATCTATTTATCTATGTCACAATCTAACTACTTATTTGTATATCTATCTATCTATATAGCTTTATGTCTATATATCAATGCATCTATCTATTTTCTATCTATCTATCTATCTATTTGTATATATATCTATTTATTTGTTTGTTTGTCTGTCAATCAATCTATCTTTCTACTTGTCTATCTGACTATTTGTTTGTTTGTCTGTATATCTATCTATCTATCAATCGATCTATCTATCTATCAATATATCAATCTATTTATATATCTTTCTATATATCTATCTATCTATCATTCTATCTATCAAATTGTATATCTATCTATGTGTATATCTATCTAAATATCAATATATTTGTTAATTTGTCTATTTTTCTATCTATCTATCTTTATGTCTATCTATCTATCTATTTATCTATCTATCTAACTATTTCTACATATATCTGTCTATCTATAAAACAATCTATCTATGTATCTATCTATCTATCCATCTAACAATCACTGTATCTATCTATCTATCTATCTATGTGTCTATCTATATATATGTCTAACTAATGATCTATTTATGTATTTATTTATCTATCTATATGTATATCTGTCTATCAGTCGATCTATCTATTTGTCTATTTATCTAATTGTCTATGTTTCAATCTATATATTTGTCTTTCTATCTATCTATCTATTTGTCTATCTATTCATTTGTCTATCTATCTATCTGTCTATCTCTCTATTTGTTTATTTGTCTATCTATCTATCTATCTATCTATTTTCCATAAATGTATCTACGTATCTTACTATCTACTATCTCTCTCTATCTCAATTTATCGATCTATCTATCTTTCTATATATCTTTCTATCTTTATCTCTATCTATCAATCTATTTTTCTATCTTTCTATCATTCTTTCTATTTATCTATCTATATGTCTATATATCTATCTATTTATCTATCTATCTAACTATTTCTACATATATCTGTCTATCTATCAAACAATCTATCTATGTATCTATCTATCTATCCATCTAACAATCACCGTATCTATCTATCTATCTTCTGTGTCTATCTATATATATGTCTAACTAATGATCTATTTATGTATTTATTTATCTATCTCTATGTATATCTGTCTATCAGTCGATCTATCTATTTGTCAATTTATCTAATTGTCTATGTTTCAATCTATATATTTGTCTATCTTTCTATCTATCTATTTGACTATCTATTCATTTGTCTATCTATCTATTTGTCTATCTCTCTATTTGTTTATTTGTCTATCTATCTATTTGTCCATCAATGTATCTACGTATCTTACTATCTTACTATCTCTCTCTATCTCAATTTATCGATCTATCTATCTTTCTATTTATCTTTCTATCTTTATCTCTATCTATCAATCTATTTTTCTATCTTTCTATCATTCTATCTATCTATCTATCTATCTATTTATCTTTTATCTGTCTAATTTCTTTATCTGTCTATATATATATATATATATATTAATTTGTATATCTTTCTATCTATCAATCTATTTATCTAACAATCTCAAAATCTATTTTTCTATCCATCTATCTATCTATCTTTTAATCTATCTATATGTCTATCGATCTATCTATCTATATATTTAACTTTCTATCTATCTATCTATTTATCTTTCTATTTGTCTATTTATCTATATGTTTATTTATCTATCTATCTATCATTCTATCGGACTATCTATCTATTTATCTTTCTATCTACTTGCCTATTTAAATATCTATCTTTATATTTATATGTCTATCTATATATTTGTATATTTAATTATCTTTCTATTTATCTATATGTCTATCTATCTATTTATCAATGTATCTATCAATCTATATATATGTCTATCTATCATTCTTTACATCTATCTATATGTTTATCTTTCTAAATGTATATCATTTTATCATTCTATGTGTCTATCCATCTATTTATCTTTCTAAGTATATTTATATCTATCAATCTATATATCCATCTATCTATCCATCTACCTATTTATGTATCTATGTTTCTATCTATAAATCTTTCTATTTGACTATGTATATATCTATTAACAATCTATCTGTCTATTTATCTTTCTATTTATCTATATATATATCTATCTATTTATCAAATCGTCCATCTATCTATTTATCAATATTCTCTCTCTCAATCTATCTATCTACCTATCAGTCTATCTATCTATATATCTATCTATCTATCTATTCATCTATCTATCTTACTATCTATCTATATATATGTCTATATATATATATATATATTTATATCTATCTATCTTTATGTCTATATTTCTTTTAATTTATCTATCTATTTGCCAATCTATTTATCTATATATATATCTATCTATCTATCTTTATGTCTATCTATTTATATGTATATATGTCTATTTGTCAATCGATCTATTGAACTATATTTTTCTATCTATATATCTATGTATCTATCTGTCAACTATTTATCTATCTATCTATATATTTATCTATCTATTTTTTAGATATTTATCTGTCTATTTGTCTACCTATCTGTTTACCTGTTTATATATCAATCTATCTATATATCTAACTATCTATATTTCTATCTGTCTACCTGTCTCTCAATCTATATGCTTATTTATCTATCTATCTATACATCTAACTATCTATCTTTCTATCTGTCGAAATGTCTCTCAATCTATATGTCTATTTATCTATCTATCTATCTAACTATCTATATATCGATCTATCTATCTTAATTTCTATCTATCGATTTGTCTAAATGTCTCTCTATAACTTTTCTATCTATCTATCTATCTATCTATCTATCTCTCTATCTGTAAAATTTTTTAACTATCTATATGTCTATCTTTCTATCTATCTATTTTACAATCCATCTATTTGTATATCTATCAATCTATCTATGTATCTACCTATTTATCTGTTTATTTGTCTTTCTCTATTTCTATCTATCTCTCTATCAATTTATCTATTTATCTATCAATCTATCTAACTATTTTTATATCAATCTATCTAACTATTTTTATATCAATCTATCTAATTATTTTTATATCAATCTATCTATCTAAATTTCTATCTATCAATATATCTATTTGTCTATCTTTCTATTTGGTCAATTTTTCAATATAACTATCTATCTATTTATTTGTTTATCTATCATTCTTTATATCTATCTATATGTTTATCTATCTATATGTCTATAATTCTATCATTTCATGTGTTTATCTATCTATTTATCTTTCTATATATATATAACTATTTATTTATCTATTTATCTGTTTATCTGTCTATCTATATATCTATCTATCTATCTATTTGTCTATATATTTATATTTTTATCTATTGGTCTATATGTCAATTTGTCAATCTATCTATCTATCTCTCTTTCTATTTATATTTCTATCTTTATATTTATCTATCTATCTATCATTTAATCTTTCTATTAGTCTATCTATCTAATTATCTATTTGTCAATCAATCAATCAATCATTTAAATAATCAATCTATCTATTTTTCTATCTATATATCTATCTCTTTATCTATATCTCTATTAGTTTATCTATATATTTGTTTCTTTATCTATCTTTCTAACTATCTATCTTTCTAACTATCTAACTATAAAATAGTAAACTTGTCTACGTGAACACCTATTTACCAGTCTTTGTGTCTACTTGTTTATCTTTCTACTTATCTACCTATCATCATATCTACTTGTATGCCCGACTACCAATCTACCTATCTACATGTCTACTTGTATACTTATCTAACTATCTTACTATCTAACTATTTATGTGTCTATGTTTCTATCTATCTATCTATCTATCTAATTGTCTATCTATCTATCTGTCTATTTATCTATTTATCTATTTATCTATTTGTCTACTAGTATACCATTCTGCCTGCATACCTATGTACCTATCTACATGTCTTATTGTCTATGTATCTATCTATCTATATGTCTATATGTCTATCTATCTATGTATCATTTTATCTATTTGTATTTTATGTATCTGTCTATCTATTTATCTATCTATGCAAGTATCTATCTATTTAAATATCTATCTATTTGTATATCTGTCTATCTAACTAACTATCTATCTATCTAATTATCTTTTTGTCTATCAGTCTATTTGTCTATCTGTCTATCTTTTTTTCTTTCTATCTGGTTATCAATCTATGTGGCTATTTATCTATATGTCAATCTTTTTATTGTGTTTTGTACAGAACTATTTCATTTATAATAAAAAATTAAAAAATTAAGTCGGGTTTCAAAAAATATGCCCAAACTAGCACGTCTGGAAACAATGTGGCAAAGCTGTCTTTGTGAAAGGCAGCCATTGCTAGGCTGTTACTTTTAAAAATCATAAGCCGGCATTATGAATGTAGGCTTTATAGAATCAGTTTAACAAAACAAACCAAAAGAGTCATATTTTAATGACTTTCAGGTAAAAATAACAAAACAAAAGAATTGAAAAATAATTATCTAATTACTTAACTTTTATGTTGGTTATTATTCAAGCAGTAAATAATTATGTTATTGTTGTTAATATAAATTCGTTTGTCATTTTTCTATTTTATATAATTAGTGCACATGGGCACCCAAATTTGATGGAAAGATAAAGTCATTATGGGAGATCAAAGCTGCTCAATGGCATTCTGATTTTGTCCATAAATTTTAAAAATGAAAGCAAGGCCTTATTTTATATCCGAGGAAGACTAGCCCGAGTGGCTTAATTATTGGGAGGAGCCAGATGTGAAGAAAAAATTAGATATTCCTAGCAAAAATTGACGAAGTGAGGTTGCTGGACTAGGTATAGGAATCTGTCAACACACAGGAGGTTCAAATCGAGCATTGAGCACGCTCGAGATTTTGTACAAATTTAAAATTCTAAACATATCTATATTTTGTGATTGTCCTAATAGTCCAATAATTATAATCTCTACATGCTATTAATAATTTTGTTAAATTTTTTTATAATTTTTTTTATGAATTAATAAAAACATATTCTAGGCTGGAGAATTGGGTCGAGATCCAAATTTTTATGAGATTTTCAAAAAGATGCATGTGAAGAAAGTGGATGGTCAGTATATTGACAATAATTTTTAGATGATCGTAATATGAAATTATTACTTTAATTAGAATTTATAAAACTACAGTACATTATGAAAATTATTTTGAATGCAAAATATTTATTTTATTTTTTATAAATCTAGAATAGGTTTTATCTCTATTTTATCTCAAGACCTAATGGAAGAACGTGTGACAGCTGCTCATCAACAAGTTGAGGGTTCTATGGATCTTCAACCAATTGACTATGATCCTATTTATTTGGAGACAATTGGAGGTCGAAAGAAGCAGCGAGTGTATGGAATCGGCTCTAAGGGAGTGGGATTTTGTTCTAGCAGTCATGCTTCTAATTCATTTGTATCAGCAATGGTGGAAGAGGCAGTCGAATAACAAGCATTGGAAGCAAATGAACGTATTGTAGATATGGAGACCGAAATGAAAAAGAATGATGAGAATATAACTAAATTGATGGAAGAAATGCAAGAAAATAAAGAAATTAAAAAGCAATGCAACAGCAGACGTCCTATATAGAGTCACAGTAAGCTGCATTGGCACATCAGATAGCATTTCGAGATCCAGCTCTGAATCCTCATAGGAGAGGCTAGCATTTCCAACAAATTATAAGGATGATCGAGTATGAGAATTATTTCTAAACTGTTATTTATTTTTGTCTATGTAGCAAATAATTTTGATATTTTTTTGCAGGTTTCAATTTTTTTATCCTAGTTTTATTCTTTGCTTTTCCGATAAACCAAATTATGAATCTTTGTAGGACACATTATGTTAGAGAAAAGAAAAAAATCCTGATTCAAAGCATTCAAACATTACCACGGTCCTTCCAATGCATGTGTCTCATATTTACCGATTTCCGCTCTATCAAAAAGAGGGCTAGCTTGTCTTATCTTTATTATTCTAAAAATATTTTATTTTTGCACTCTCTTTATCTCTAAACATAATTGCTGGACATCTTTTGGATTTTTGTTAAGGCTGTATGATAATCAACTTTAATTTGTTTTAGTTCATGTCTATAATTTTTCTTTTTATATATATGTAAATATGTTTTTGTGTCTCTGAATTTTTTGGGTAGAGTTTTAGCCTATTATAGGAATGTAAAAGTCTATTTTCAGCAGGGGCATCGACGACAACGACGGTAGTGATGACAACAATGCCAGTGGTAAAAGTAGAAGTGGCGGTAGTAGTGGTCGCAGTGGCAGCATCAGCGGCTGTGGCGGCATCAGTGGCTGCACTGGCAATATCGGCCGCAACGGCAATGACAGTACCAGTGGCGGCGGTGGCTGCGGTAACACCGGCAGTAGCGGTAGCAGCAGTGGCATTGGTAGTCACAGTGGTAGGACAGTGGCAGTAGTGGCAGGAGTGGCAGTAGTAGCGGGAGCACCAGCAACAACAACAAATGCAGTATATACGTACGTATAAAGTCAATATGTACGTACATAAAATATTACAGTAATTTATGTACACATATACTGAGTATATATATACTCAGTATATTTGTACACATAATACTCCAATTAATATGTACAAATACTACCGTAATATATGTATGAGTGAAATGCTAGTATATATTTACATATTTACTATAGTAATATATATTTATCAAAACATAGTTTTTTTTATTTATTTTGATTTGATTTGGTGGTTTAAATTTCGTACAGATATGGTACCATATTGTTTCCCATACGAAGCTTGTATAAGTGAAGATATATTTCAACAAACATGGTGCACTGTGACTCGAACGGCATTTTCGCAGCGGAAAGTTGGTGATCGGAGGAGCAGATGGAGAGAAAGCAATGTCAATGCATTGATATATTATACTTTATGCACAGTCGGTAGATACATTGATTAATAAAATGTAATATATTTTTTATTATTTCATTGTTTTAGTTATTTAAAATATTATATTAGAATAAGTTATTAAATGAATTTTTTTATAGTTTCTGTTTTTATAGTTTCTGTTTTTATTAAATTTACTTTATAAATATTAAATTATTTAATTAAATTTTTGTTGAAACTGTATGCCTGTAATTTTTGCTTGTTCATGTATATAATAACTATTTTTATATATCACTTAATATGTTTAAAATTTTCCAAATTTTTTGGGTAGAGTTTTAGCCTATTATTGGTATGTAAAAACCTATTATTAGTAGCAGTAGCCACGGCAGTGGTAGTAGCCGTGGTAGTGATGGCAGTGGCAGAAATGGTGCCAGAAGCTACAGCGGCGGCTGCGGCAGCAGCAGAGGTGGCAGTGGTAGTGGTGGCATCGGCAGAGGCAGCATTGGCAGTAGTAGTAGTGATGGCAGTTGTTGTAGCAGAGGCAGCGGAGGCAGTGGAGGAAGTAGAGGAAGCGGCAGCAGCAGTGTCAGTGGTAGTGGCAGCTACGGCAGTGGCAGCGGAAGCGGTGGCAGAGGCAGTGGCAGTGGCGGCAGTGGCGGCGACGGCAGTGGCGGCAGCTGCAGCAGTGGCCGCGGAAGCAACCACAGTAGCGGTAGCTGCACCACCAGTGGCAGTAGCACCTACAGCGGCGGTAGCACCAGCAGTAGCCACAGTTGGACCGACAAGGGAGGCAGCAAGAGCGAGAGCAGCAGGAACGAAAACAAATGTAGTATATACATATGTATATAGTCAGTAAATACGTAAATAAAATTCTGAAGTATTTTATATACATATATACTGAGTATATATGTACTTAGTATATATGTATGCATAATACTGCAATTTATATGTACAAATACTACAGTAATATATGTACGAGTGAAATGCTAGTATATATATATATTTTTGCGGTAGTAATATATATTTAACAAAACAGAGTTTTTTTTAATTTATTTTGATTTGATTTAGTGGTTTAAATTTATTATAGATGTGGTACTGCATTGTTCCCATTCGAAGCTTGTATAAGTAAATGTATTTTTCAACAGACATGAAGCAATGTGGTCTAGACAGCTTTTTCACAGCAAAAAGTTGGTGATTGGAGGAGCAGGAGGAGAGAAAGCAACGTAAATGCATTGATAGATTATATTTTATACGCAGTCGGTAGATACAATGATTAATAAGATGTAATATAATTTATGTTATTTTTTTTAGTTTTTTAAAATATTATATTAGAATAAGTTATTAAATGAATTTTTTTTGTTTAATTTAAAATTTTCATTTATAGTTTCTGATTTTATTAAATTTAATATAAAAATATTAAATTATTTAATTAAATTTTAGTTTAAGATATATTGGTAGGAGTGACGGCATCGGAGGCAGCAGCGGCGGCTGCACCGGAAGCAGCGGCGGCTGCACCGGAAGCAGCGGCGGCTGCACCGGAAGCAGCGGCGGCCGCAGTGGTAGCAGTGGCTACACCCTAAGCAGCGACAGCATCGAAAGCAGCGGTAGCACCGGAAGCAGCGGTAGCACCGGAGGTAGCAGCAACATAGGAAGTACCAGCACCACCAAAAGCTGTGGCATCAATGGCCTAGGCGGCAATGGTAGTGGCGGCGGCGGTAGCAGAGGCAGCACCAGCGGAAGCAACAGGTGTAGCATGCAGCGGCAGTAGTAGCAGCAGCAACAGTGGTAGCCGCAACATGCAGTGGCAGCACCACCAGCGGTGGTGCCAGCCAACACAGTGGTCGGTGGCGGCCACGACTAGCTGTGGCAGTAGCGGCGGTGTCGGCAATAGCGACAACAGTAGTGGTATTGGTAGCGACAGGGACAACGGCAGTAGTGGCAGGAGCAGCAGCGGGAGCAGCAGCAACAACACCATATGACTATATACGTATGAATAAAGTCAATATATACGTACATAAAATACTATAGTATTTTATGTACGTATTTACTGAGTAAATTTGTACTCAGTTTATATGTACACATAATACTACTATTTTTATGTACATATACTGCAGTAATATATGTACGAGTGAAATTCTAGTATATATTTACATATATACTATAGGATTATATATGTATCAAAACATAACTTTTTTTTTAAATTTGACTAAGTGGTTTAAATTTCTTACAGATACGATACCGTCATTGTTCCTCATACATAGCTTCTATAAGTGATGGGATTTTCACTAGACATTACGTGCCGCAACTCAGACAGCTTTGTCATAGTAGAAAAATGATGATCAGAGGAGCAGATGTAGAGAAAACAACATCAATGAATGAATATATTATACTTTAGGCATTGTCGGTAGATACATTGATGAAATAAAATTTTGTTATTTTTTTGGTTCAATTCTGTAAAATATTGAATTAGAATAAGATATTAAATGATTTTATTTTTTGTTTATTATAAAATATTTGTAGTTTCAATTTTATTCAATTTGATATAAAAATATTAAATTATTTAAATTAAAAATTTTAAAATAATTTATATACTGAAATTAATTTTGACATTAAAATAACTAGGGAAAAATAAATTGCTAAATTAGCAAGGGAAAAATCCCTTGCTAATTTATCTAGGAAATTTTTCCTAGCTTATCTAGCAAGGGAAATATTAAAATTAACAATGGATTTTCGTCACTAAATTTATTTGGCTAGGGACTATTTCATTCGCTAAAATTTATAGACCAGCATTTTAGCTACGGAATCATTCGTCATTATTTTCATTTAGCGATGGAAAATATCATTTATCTTGCTAATTTAGCTAGAGAATTTGTCTTTTTAGCAAGGGATTTTTTTGTCGCTAATATTTTAGCTAGGGACACTTTGTGTCCCTAAATTTTTGCAAGAAGCACTTTAGAAAGGGAACCGATCCATCGGTAATCCGTCATTACTAAAACTTTTCCGACCACTACTAAACATAGAAAATGCTCATTTAGCTAGGTAATTGTCCCTAGTTATATGAGATTTTTCTTGTATTAATAGTTAGATAGATAGATAGACAAATAGACTGATAAACTGATAGATAGATTGGCAAGTAGATAGATAGAAAAATAGAAATATTGATATATAGATAGAATGATAGAATGAAAAACAGATATATCACTACTAAAAATTATGATAATACCGACAAAAATACCGACCAAAAAATTTGGTCGTAATTGCTGTCCAAAACATGACCAGTTAGCGACCATAAAATGGTATTGAAAAAATAAATTTTCCGCACTAATTTCAGACCTAATTTCCGACCAAGGACCAACCATAATTACCGACTAAATATTTTTGGTCTGGAATCAATTTGTAGAGTGGTTATTAAATATATTACCGACTATTTAACGACCTTTCATTATAATTGGGTGGTATAATATTTTTTTAAAATTATTTATAACTTCATACTTACCGACCAATTACCGATCAATTATCGACCATATAGATAGGTCAGTAATTACTGACTAATTCACGACCTATTTAGAGATCCAAAATGGCACATCGGATAAAAATATTTCCGACCAAATTTCTGATCATCTACTGACCATTTATTACCGACCAAATATAATTGGTCGAAAATATGGTCCATAAATTAGGAGGGAATTAGCGAAAAATATTCCCAAAAGATTATGAACCATTTAACGACCAAAAATATATAACCATTAAAAATGGTCAGTATAGTAGTTATCCAATATATTTATAAGGTCGTAATTACCGACAAATTACCAACCAAATTGCTGCCCGAATATATAGTTCGTTAATTACTGACATTTTTATGATCAAATACTGACCAAATGTTTTTGGTAGGAAATTGGTCAGTAAATTAGGATGAAAATAATGAATAAATATTGCCGACAAATTACCGACCATTTAACGACCAAAACATATTACCATTAAAATTGGTCGGTAAAGTGGACTTCCAAATACTTATAGATTTTTTCTGACCGGCCGTTTACCGACCATAATTTTGGACGGTAATTCATTGTTTTTATTTTTTGATTTAAAAATCATTTGCTAAGTCATTAAAAAATTATTGAAACTCCATAGTTCTTTCGAATCAGAGCCGACTGTAAGCACGAAATTAAAAAAAATTGATCTTTCTTCTGAATCTAGGTAAGGTTTTCTTTGTTTTTCTATTTCAAATTACTTATACACATCTCCGTTTCTCTGAATTATATATAGACAAGTGAAATTTTATTTTTCCAGTATTTTCGGGTATCAGGTTTTTTTCTCCTCCTAATTTCTTAATTTTTGCTTCAATTTCATTTAACCTAATATGATTTTGATTCGACACAATTAATTAAACTATAATTTTTCATTTTTTAAAATTTGTTCACCTACTATTTATATTTTTAGGGTTTTAGTGATTTTGATTTCAATTACATGATGTTTGCATCCAAATAATCTTAATGGTAATAGTTTATATTTATATAATCATATGACATTATGTATAAATGTCAATAATCTAATATATATAATGATTTATGTTAAATCAAACTTTTATTTAATGTTAATCTTAATTGTCTATTACTATATATATAAATTTTTATACATTTATATAATCATATGATATTATGTATGAATGTCTCTACTTTAAATATAAACGTATTACATTATAAAGACACAATGATATGTTTATATAAACATATAATTTTATATATAAATATTTATACATATGTATTAATGTTTATAAATATCTATACAAAATTTACATTAACCTATCCATTTATATATTTTTTTATATAACAATTATATAATATTAAATGATTATACAATTTTTTAAATATTTATATTACATATTTTTTTATATAAATATAAAATATTTATAATATTTATAAAAATGTGATATATATACTATATATTATTTATAAAAGTGTTACATATAAATATAATACTATTTAAGTAACATTTATAAAAATATTTTATTCACAAATATTATATAGTTAGACGAGTTTAATTATATAATCATATGTCATTTTATATAAAAGTATTTATAACTTTATTTATAATAAAGTAAACTATTTTTATAACTAACTATATAATAATGTATAACTATATGTATAATTCTATATAATTATATTTCTAAAAAAATCTTATATGCATACTAATATATAACTATATATTATTATATTTTACTAAATGTATACCTATATAAATGTTAATTATAATTATATCTTTAACTACATACATATTTATAAATATATGTGTATAACTATATATAAATATTTGTACAAATATGTAACACTTTATATGATTAAATATAACTATATTTGTAAATATATATACATATATGTATTCATATAATTAAATTAAAATATTTGTTTATAACATTGTATATATTTATGTATAACTACTTATCATTACTTATATGAATATATCTATATATAACTATTTCTTTAATTATATATAACAATTTATAATTATATATATTATATGAATAATAATATATAACTATAAATAATTGTATCTTACTATATGTATAACAATAAAAGCTTTATACATATGAATATTTAAATATATAATGCACAACTTATATTTAATATATATTTGTATATATTAGTATATGAAAAAGTATTTTACTATATCTATACCTATACATATCTACATGTATAAATATATAAAATTAAATGAACAAATATATAAACCTACATGTATAAATATATGTTTAACTATATGTGTAACTATATGTATACCAACATGTAACTATATTTATAATTACATGTATAATACCATACAACATTATGTTAAACTATATGTGTATAACTATATATAAATATATGTGTAACCAAATAAATGTCTATATAATTATATATAACTATATTTGTAACTTTATACACATATATGTATTAATATAATTAGAGTAAAATATTTTTTTATAACGTTGTTGATATTTATGTATAACTACTTGTATGAATATAACTATATATAAATATATGTTTAATTATATATAACTATTTATAACTATATATATTATATGTAAAATAATATATAGCCATAAATAATTGTATCTTGCTATATCTATAATTTTAAAAGTTATATGCATAATTATATTTGAATAATAAATTTACAGCTTATATTTATTATATATTTGTATATAGTAGTATATAAAAAAGTATTTTACTATATCTATACCTATTCATTACTATATTTATAAATATATAAAATTAAATGAACAAATATATAAACCTACATGTATAAATATACGTTTACCTATTTTTGTAACTACATGTATAACCACATGTAACTATATTTATAATTACATATATAACAACACAACATTTTTTTAAACTATATGTGTATAACTATATATAAATATTTGTATATCTAAATAAATGTCTATATAATTATATATAACTATATTAGGAACTATATATACACATATATATTAATAAATTAGAGCAAAATAATTTTTTTATAACGTTTATATTTATGTATAACTACTTATAACTACTTGAATGAATATATCTATATATAACTATATGTTTAATAATATATAACTATATGTTTAATAATATATAACTATTTATACCTATATATATTATGTGTAAAATAATATATAACTATAAATAATTGTATCTTACGATATGCACAGTTTAAAAGTTTTATGCATAATATTTTTTAAATATTAAATTTACAGCTTATATTTAATATATATTCATATATAGTAGTATATAAAAAAGTATTTTACTATATCAATACATACACATATTTAATATAAACCTAATGGACATATTTGAAAGTCACTCATAGATAAGGACCAAATGATGATTTGGAGAGAATTTAAGGTAAATATTACTACCTAAAAATTTTTACATCTTTATTTATTCTTTTGTTGACTGATTAAAAATTATATATTTATAATTGCAGAAAGTTTACAGGTGGACACAGTGAAAGGAGGCGGTCAAAAGTGTGTTATATAAACATACTATCAAAGATAAAGACACCATGTACGAGATCAAAGATAAATGGTTGAAGAAGAAAGATAAAGATCCGAGTGTCCTGGATCTTGTTTTCAAGGAGTGCCGGAGTAGAAGGGAAGATCCGGATTATAGGAAGAGGTGTGATAAACAAAGGAGTAATTATAACCCATTGTGGGCTTGGGAGGGTAGTGGCATGTCTACACACACTTGTGGATCTTGCTCTATGCGTGAGCACGAATGAGCATTGGTATTATTTCTATTTATACTTTTTATGTTTATTACTTTATGAAATGTGTTCAATTATGCCTAATTTTCATTTCTCATAAAGAATATTTTTTCAATTAAATTAACGTATGTATTGTGTGTAATTATAGACATGCAAAGAGGGTAAGAAGTCCAGTGTTCCTTGCTTATTCAGATACACGCACACAAAGGCTCATGATGATCAGACTTTCATTGATCAGAGATCTCATGTAGCAAATGTATGTTTCATTAAAAAAATTAACTTTTTTTGTTTGAATATAATTAAAATACTTTTCATACATTTTTAATAGGCTAGATATGTGGAAATATTAGCTGCTGTGACTCAAGTGCATTCCTAGTCTACTTTAGGTTCATGTGATGGTGCAACAGGTAGTTCTCATTCATCAGCTCTACCAGTTGATACGAATCAGATTTGGTATACGGCTATTGATGGCAAGGAGAAGATGCCCATCAATGGTGTCGGTTTGTCGACATCATCATTCTACTCACATAGATGACCAAATTATGATGGTGAATTTTTAGGACCAGTTTTAAATTTGTTCTCGACGAAGGAGGAATTTCAGGATGTGATGCGAAGTTTCAAAATTAGTTTTGACTGCCTTACAAAGAAGTTTCAAGGGGGATTCTAGTTCAACCCTAGTGATCTACCTCGGATTGTCCGACGTAATGCTCCAGCTACAACATCTACTCCATCACCTATAGCAAGACCTGTAGCAATAACATCAGGACTAGCAGCAGCAAATATCTCTATCCCAGTACTTGACATCTCACCGTGTGGACTAGAAATGTCACAACATAATGATTTTGAAACTATGTGTGGATGATTGAGTGTATTACACACATTTTTTTTCAATACCTTAAACTTTGATTTTGGATTTCATTTTTTTATTTTTCTCTTGATGTATTTAATATATATATGCAGTATATATAGTAGTTCACTGGAGTTAATTTGATTTTTTTGTTGTGTTATCTGTATATGTTTCTACAGCAACTACATCAAACTGGATGTTTTTTGGATTTTTTTTTGTTTTAAGTTCTAGTTTCTGCAGAAACTACCGCAAAACTCCAAAAAATAAAATTTAGGTCGGTAATTACCGACCGAATTGTGATCAAACCGACCAAACTTTTTAAATATAAATAGTCGGTAAAATGTCACCAAATGGTTGGTAATACATTTGGAGATCAATTATCGACCAATGATTTTAAAATATTTTAGTCCGTTTTTGGTCACAATTATTTCAGTAATTTTCGACCATTTACCGACCAAGTGCTTTAGGTCGAAAAATAGTTGGAATTTAGTTGGTAATTATTTCTCATTGAATGGTCTGTAAATGGTCGTTAATTATTGACCATTTGGGGATAATATACTGACCTAATTATTTTAGTCAGAAAATTGTCCGAAAATAGTCGATAATTGTTTGTCGGTAGATGGTTGGTAAATGGTTGATAATTTACCGGCCGATTGATTTTTTTGTTGGTAAATGGTTGGTATTTGGGTTACCGACCAAAAAACACCTAATTACCAACCAAATAATTGCTTGGTAATTCAGTGAATTTTAGTAGTGGATAAATAAACATATAGATAGATAGATAGAAATATAAATAGATAGACAGAAATATAAATAAACAGATAGATAGATAATTTGCAGGTAGATAAATTGACATACAGAATGAAAGATATATAGACAGATAGATAGATAAACAGATTCATAGATAGTCACTTTGATAGAATGACAAAGAGAATGATAGACAAATTGATAGAGAAATAAATAGATAAATAGGTACATAGATAGATATATAGATGGATAGAACTATAGAAGAAAAGATGCATAGATGGATAGATTGTTAGATGGATAGATAGAAAGATAGATAGATGGATAGAAGGATAGATAGAAGGATAGATAGAAAGATAGATAGATGGATAGAAAGAAACATGGATAAATGGATAGATGCATAGATTCATAGATGATTCGATAGATAAATAGAAAGATGGATAGATGGATCGATGGATCGATGGATAAATAGAAAGATGCTTAGATGGATAGATGGATGGATAGATGGATAGTTTGAAAGAAGGATAGATGGATAGATGGAAAAATGTATAGATGGATAGATCGATAGATAGGTGGATAGATGGATAGATGCATATATGAATAGTTGGATAGATAGATGGATATGGATAGATAGATAGATAGTTAGTTAAAAGGATATATGGATATATGGTTAGATGGATAGATGAATATATCGATAGATAGATAGTTAGATGGATAGATAGATAGATGAATAGATAGATAGATAGATAAATAGATAGATAGATATATGTACAAAGAGATAGATAGATAGATCGACAGATAGAAAGACATATAAACAGATAGATATTTATATAGAAAGATAGATAAACAAGTAGATCGAAATATAATTAGATAGATAGAGAGGTAGATAATTTGTTAGATATATAAATAGATAAAAAGAAAGAAAGAAAGAAAGAAAGATAGATAGATAGATAAAATGATAAATAACTAGATAGATAGACATATATATAGATAAAAAGATTGTTAGATAGATAGATTGATTGATTGATAGATAAAAAGTTAAATAGATAGAGAGATATTTTGTTAGATAGTTAGATAGATAGATATGTAGAGAGAGAGATTGATAGATTGATAGCTAGCTAGATAGATAAATATATAAATAAATAGATTAATAGATAGATAGAGAGAGAGAGAGATATATATATATATATATATATATATAGAAATATACATAGATAAATAGATTGATAGATATATATAGATATATAGATGATAGAGAAATAGACAAGTATATAGATAGATACTTAGATAGAGAGATAGATAGATAGATAATTAGATAGATGGAGAGATTAATAGATAGATAGTGAGATAGATAGAGATATATAGATAGATAGATACATAAATAGATAGATCAAAATACAAAAAAATAGATAGATTGATAGATAATTACACAAATTGACAGACAGACAGATAGATAATTAGATAGAAAGAATGATAAATAATATAATTAGATAGATAGATTTATTAATTGATTAGATAGATAGATATATATATATATATACATATATATATATATATAGAAAAATAGATAGATAAAAAAATAGATAGATGGATATATAGATAGATAAATAGATAAATAGATTGATAAATAGATAAAAAGATAGACTAATACACAAATAGCCAGACAGATGGATAGATAGATAGACAACTAGACATATAGATAGATAGACATATCAATAGATAGACAGATATATAGATAGAAAGATAGATAGAAAGACAGATATAAAGATAGATAGATATATATAAAAATAGATAAATACATTGATATACAGATAGACAGATAAATAGAAAACTCGATAGAGAGTTAGATAGATAGACATATATATATATATATATCGACAGATAGATATATAGATAGATAGATACACAGATAGACAAATAGAATTATAGACATTTAGATAAAGAGACCAATAGGCATTTACATAGATAGAGAGATCTAAAGATAAATCAATAGACAGATAGATTGTTAGATAGTTAGATAGAGAGATAGACACAAAGATAGATAGATAAATAGATAGATAGAAAGATAGATAGATATATAGATAGATATACAGATAGACATATAAATAATTAGTTAGAAAGAAAGAAAGATAGATATGTAGATAGATAGCCAACTAGATAGATAGATATATAGACGGATAGACAAATATACAAATAGACAAATAGATATATAAATTGATACATATATTGATTGATAGATAGATAGATGCATAGGTAGAAAGATAAATACATTGATAAAAAGATATATTGATAGACAGACAGACAGACAGATAGATATATAAATAAAAAGATAGATAGACAAATAAATAGTTAAATATATGATATATATTTAGATAAATAGACATATAGACATATAGATAAATAGATAGAACGACATATTGATAGATATATAGATAGAGAAATATATAGATATATAGACAACTTGATAAATAATCATATAGATAGATAAGTTGATAGATAAATAGTCAAATAGATAGATATATATAGATAGATAGATAGATATATAAATGCTTAAATACACAAATATATATATATATATGTGTGTGTGTGTGTGTGTGTGTGTGTGTTAACCAGGCTGGGCCATCTAGGCCGGCACGAGGCACGACATGGTTAGATCATGCATTGGCCGGCCCGGCACTGGAATTTTGTGTGCCCGGACCCTTGCCATGCCTGACCATGGCACCAATCGTGCCATGTAGAGGCAAAATGTGCCTCATGCCGTCCCTGACCTGGCATGGTTTGGTGGCCCGTGGCACGACTCTCTAGCTTGGGACATGTCCTACACTTCACCCCATCGCTAGCGTAGAGCCATTCTGATAGAGAAAACGCTCGGGCATGGGTCCGATTCCACTCCGACCCGACCAGCGGTCCCGCCCAACCCGAATTCCCCCCCAATGGTTAAAAAAAATTAAAATTTGAATATCATCCATTGTATTTTGCCTCCAACGGCTAGGGGGTAGAATCCGAAGACCCTCATGATTCTGCCCCCTAAAATTTAATAAAAAATTAAAAAAAACATAAAAATTACTTTTTTTAAAAAAAAATTCCTTTAATCTCTAAAATTATCCCAACTCTCAATAACATTTATGCTTTTCATAAACTTTTATTCTCACTCTCTCAGTATTCTTTCAAAGCTCTTGCTCTTCTCTCTCTTGGGACTCGGGATTTCATCATTTGGCTCGGCTTTTCTGGACTTTTAACTCGGGTTTGGAAGTTTGAACTAGACTGTGGTGCACCATGCAACTGATCTACCTCATTGTTTTATGAGTATTTTAAGTTTTTATGTTTACTTTCTCTCTCTCTCTAGTCTCTCTTTCTAATACGAAAATCTAAAATCTTTCATCTAGGCTCGACCTTCTGTTTAACAAAAATCCAAAAAATTGAATAATACCAATGAAACATATATATATATATATATATATCGACAATTAGATAGACAAATAGAAAAATAGACAGATAGGCATACATATAAATATATAGATAAACAAAAAAATAGAAAGACATTGAAAGATAGAAAGAATTAAAAATAGACACTACAATAAAAATCCCAAATAACTAGGGAAAGTTCTCTAGCTAAATGGGATTTTTCCGTCACTAAAGTGGAATAACGACCGATTAATGACGGAACCTTTCCCAAGCTAAAGTTCTCATCACTAAACATTAACTCAGGAAAATTCTCTAGCTAAAATATATTAGCTATGAAAAATTTCCTAGCTAAATTGAATAAAATGTAAAAATAGAAACTTTATACGATAATTTATATTTAACAAAAATTAAAATTAGTTAATAAATCATTCTGATACAATATTTTACATAGTCAAAACAAAAACATAACAAAATTTTATTATATTTTTTCATCAATGTATCTAAAAATAGTCTATAAAGTATAATCTATTCATAAAATTGATATTGCTTAATCTCTCCTAGCTCCTCATATCATAATCTTTATGCTGCGACAAAGCTGTCCTAGTCGGGGCACGTCATGTCTAGTAAAAAATTTCTTCGCTTCTACAAGCTTCGTAGGGGGAACATTAGTTGTACCATATATGTACGAAAATAAAACTAGTCAATAAAATCAAAATATATAAATAATAAAAGTTCTATTTTGATAATTATTAAATACTATAGTGTATATATACATATATACTAGCATTTTACTAGTCTCATAGAATACTAAAGTATTATATGTACATATATATGTATGTATATATTTACATATAATATTGTAGTATTATATGTACATATATATGTACGTATGTACTATAGTATTATACGTACATATATATGTACGTATATCCTATAGTATACTATAGTATATACTACAATATATACTATAGTATGTACATAAATACTATAGTATAAAAATAGAACTTTTGATAAATGTACATATATACTATAGTTTATATGTAGTACATACTACAATATATAATTTAGTTTATATACTATAGTATATTTTTTAGTATATATGCTACTATATATTCTATAGTATATATACTCAGTATATATGTACATTTATCAAAAGTTATGTTTTGATACTATAGTATATGCTGTAGTATATATACTATAGTATATATGTACATATATACTATAGTATATATGCACATTATATACTAAGTATATATGTACATTATATACTGAGTATATATTAGTATAGTATATATGTACATAAATACTATAGTATATATGAACTTATATATAAAGTATATATTAGCACATAATACTATAGTATATATGTACATATAATACTACAGTATATATGTACATATATACTGTAGTATTATATGTACAT
Source organism: Sapria himalayana (assembly GCA_029783825.1). NCBI lineage: Eukaryota > Viridiplantae > Streptophyta > Magnoliopsida > Malpighiales > Rafflesiaceae > Sapria > Sapria himalayana. The sequence goes on from JAREIK010003452.1 coordinate 90,683, forward strand.
ATATGTAATCACATAACCTCAGATGACACAAAACTACAATAAATTAGTATTCTCATATTTATACTTCACAAAGATGGCACAAAACATTACTATCAACATAAATAAGAAATACAAAAATTATTTAAATTTATGAAAATATGTTTGAAAAACCCTTAGAGGAAAACCTGGAAGACAAGCCATGAGCCAAGTTCTGCTCCGCCACCCCCCCACAGCTCCATGCTCCCGTGCGGCTTTCTTAGAACATTTCTTTTCCTCTCCTTGTTTGCATCAATCATTTTGATTACTTAGCTTCATTGTATTAGTCCATCAACCCTGTAGCTTCTAATTCCATATGGTTCTTCTCTTGATTTGAAGCAAGGACCATCAATTTGTTGTAAGTATCAACATAACTGCAGAACAATTCAATATGCAATCCCTAAAAATAATATGCACTCCATAAAAAGAAACATGCATCTGCCTGGGACTAGAATTTTTTTGTTCACCTCACAACTTTAGAAGCTAACGTGCTATTCCCAACATTAGGAGGACAAGACAATTTTTTTTATAGACCTATACTAGGCTAAAACTCTCCCCAAAATATTCGAGTACATACAAACATATTCAAAGATATATAAAAAAAGTAATTATTGACATAAACAAACATAAATTTGAGTTTATAGTCATATTACTTCAATAGATCTCTAAAAGATTGCTAGCATTGATGTTTAGAAAGAGAGAGTGTGTGTGTACAAAAATAAAATGTTTCAGAAATAATAAAGATAATAGAAGCTCAGGCCTCCTTTTGATCGAACTAAGATCGGTAAAATGGGACCCATCCATAGGAAGGACCGTGATAATGTCTAAAGGCTTTGAATCATAATTTTTGTGTGTGTTACACATCAGATGTCCTGCAACGATTCATGATTAGGTTAATCGGAAAAGTAAAGAACAAAACCAAAATAAAGTAAAATGATACCTCCAAAAAAATCTCATCCTATTTAGCTACACATAGACAATAATCAAAAATAGTTCAGAAATAATTCTGATACAAAAACATCCTCATTATTGGTTGGTACATTTGTGCTAGCCTCTCCTCTATGGTTTAGAAGCTAGATCTCAAAATGATATCTGTCATGTTAAATCCGCTAATTATGATTCCATATAGGACATCTACTGTTGCATTAAATTCTTAATTTATTTCATCTCATTATTTATTTATTTCATCTCATCATTCATTTTTTAATTTCTTGCATCTCTTTCTTCAAATGATTAATCTTCTCATCCTTCTCTTTTTTAATTTCTTACATTTCTTCATTCAAATGAGATATCTACTCATCCATATCTTTCATTTTAGTCTCCATAACTTCAAATTGTTCATTTGTTTCCATTACTAGTTATTCTACCGCCTCATCCACCATTGATGTGACCGATGAATTAGAAGCACGACTACCACAAAAAAATGTCACTCCTTCGAGCCGATGCCATACACTCGCTACTTCTTATGACCTTCTATGTTCTCCAAATAGATAGGATCATAGTCAATTGGTTGAAGATGTATAGAAGCCTCAACTTGTTGAGAAGCAACTGTCACACGTTCATTCATGAGTTCCTATGATAAAACAGAGATAAATACTATTCTAGATATACATAAAATAAATTTAATATTTTGCATTCCGAACAACTTTCAAAATTTATCGTAGTATTATAAAATTTTATTAATATAACAAATTCTTTTAGCAATCATCTGAGACTTGTCAACAAACTGACCATCTACTTTCTTCACATGCATCTTCCTAAAAATCTCATTAAAATTGAGATCTCGACCCAATTCTCCAACCTAGAGTATGTATTTATTAAGTCAAAAAATAACAAATGTTAAAAATTAATAAAACCATGCACAGATTTGATTTATTTGGACTATTAGGACAACCACTAAATATATAAATGTTTTAAATTATAAAATTTTACTAAATTTCAAGCATGCTAAATACTCAACTTTGACCCTCCTGTGTGGCAAGCAAAGTCTTTGATTTTAATATTATAATATAATTATAACATTTTAATTATCGGCATCACTATCATCCTCCAATGGATCTTCTGACATTCCATCTAATTCTGATGGAAGTTCTAACTCATATTCAAATAGAAATTGATCATCTTCAATTTCTATTAGGCTGCCATTTGAATAGCATAAATTTTCTGGATCTTTATCTACATGCACAGGCTCAATATTATTTACGTGTTATCTTCTTAGAATATTAGTGCAATAGCTAAGTTTGCACTTCTTTGTTGAGATGTTGGTACTTTAAAATTGATAGAGCTTTAATTTTGCAAATCGCCCACCAGTCACTCTTATCACGAGATAAACTCAGATATGTATAATAATATACTTGAGTTGCTTGAACTGCCATAATAAATTACACATATCGATTCTATCTGCGTTTATGGTTAACATCCACTAGCTTATAATCTGAATGAATCTTTGTACCCACATTTTGTGCAGGATCAAACCACTCACACTTTAATAATACAATCTTGTTATTTTTAAGTCTAGGATACTCCAACTCAATAACGTCTATGAGTTGACCTTAATAATCAATCTCATATTGCCTATAACTTGAGCCTATAATGGGTACATCACTATTCATTATTGTTTTAGAAGAACCACGCCGATTGTTTGAAAATTATATCCATTGACAACATATTCAGGATTGGTTGTCACATATCTAAACAGGCCTTTACTTAGATTCTAAATAAAAATATTAGAATCTCCATAAAAATGATCATTGGTCTATTTCATAAATTAAACAAATGATGTTAACAAATAAAAGATACTAATAAATTAAATAATTCAAAAAATTAAAACTTAATAATTCTCACATAGTTTTTGAAAAAATTGACAAATTATATTTCTAGCATATAATCGACCTCATTGCTGGAGATTATTGTTTGCCTATTTTTTAACTGCTCAAAAAAAAATACTGCACAAATTTAAAAATAGGGAGAAAAAAGTATATCAATTTTTAATTATTCCTATTAAGGACAAAATTAAACTATGATTAAACCTGTAAACATTTTGGCTATACATACTCAATATATGGTGCAACCTCTTCAGTTGTATTACACCTTTTCTTTGCTCTTCCAAATGCACTTCCATGGACCTTGAAGATAGATCACTTGTCCACAAAATCATCTTCTATCAGCACATGAGCTTCATCATTCCGAGGCACATATCTATTATTTGTATTGACATGATCCTCAAAATAATAAGAACAAAATGGTAATTCTTTTTCTACTAAATATGCATTGCAAATTGAACCTTAAACTTTTGCATTGTTTCTAACATTCAATTTCAACTAACTTAGATGCATACAACCATAATGTTAGGTTTCAATTATATTAAATTACAATATTACTTTATGTTTGAAATAATAAAACATAGCTACTTATATGTACTTACCTCTCAAAAAGATAAATCCACCTGTATTGCACTGGCCCTACTATCCTTACTTCATATGCCAAATGGATTGGATAATGCTTCATTGAGTCAAAAAAGTTCAATGGGAATATCCTTTCAAGCTTACAAAGAATAAGTGGTATGTCATTATCCAGCCTCACCATGTCATTTATTTTGATCGTGTTTGCAGTTAGCTATTTGAAGAATAAACTAAGTTCTATAAAGACCTTCCAAACACTTAGAAGAACTAATTCACATAATGCAATTAGTTTTTAATCTTTGAATAAATACATGATAGTCATGACTTTTCATTCCAAATAACTTATGATTTTTTATATCAACACATCTACCCATATTTGACACATATCCATCAGGGAATATCAAAATTTTAACCTATTCATACAATATGTGTATTGCCTTCTCATCAAGGGTGTAACAAGCTTTAGGGAATCTTTTTGTTGCCTCGTTCAGTTTCAATTCAAGATGCCAATAGTAATAATTTAGCTCTTGTCTTGATTTTAAAGTGTCTTTTATTTTTCCGTTTACATTAAGGAATAGTGTTGAAAATATTATCAATCATATTTTTTTCAATATGCAATACATCCAAGTTATGATGAATTAAATTGGACTTCCAATAGGGTAACTCCCAAAAAATATTATGTTTCTTCCCGCCAAATATTTTGTATATTGGTCCATTAGATCCAGTAGCATCCTTTATAGTTACCTTCTTTCGACCTAAACTCTAAATCTGTGTCATACTATCATCTCCTAAACGAACCGTTGGTGCAACCTCATCACTATTTTATTTTTTCAAAATGTAGTTATATTTCGGTGGAATGGAAGATTCATAGATATAAACTTATGATGATTATCAAACCATGACTGTTCACCATTGAATTTGAGGGCAAATGCATCAAACTTTTCATGCAATACGGGCATATGAATTGTCCTGTAGTACTCATACAGACAACATTGAATATGTAGGAAAGTTTCCATCCACATAATGGCCACCAGCATAATGAACTTTTGCTTCTTTGAGATATCATATGTATTAATGCCAACATCCTAAAAATGATTTAACTCTGCTATAAGAGGTTGAAAAAAAACATGCAGCATGTCTTTTGGATTTTTGCCATTGGAACTAATATTGACAAAAACAAATATTGCTCCTTCATACACAACCACGGAGGCAAATTATAATGTGTCACTATCACTGTCCATATTGAATATTATTGTATAGATTGGCAAAATGGCTGAAATCCATCAGTGCAGAGACACAATCTCACATTTCAAATTTTAGCTGCAAAATCTTGTTGTATATGATTAAAATACTTCCAAGCAAATGAATCTGATGGATGACGCATCACCCCTTCTTCAACCTCATGCTCAGAATTTCACCTCATATCTTGTTCTATAGCATTTGATGCATATAGTCTCTATAATTGATGAATTAATAGAAAATAATTCATCTTAGTGCAATTTTCATCTTTTGTCGCATATCTGCAACACGAGGTGCCTTCTTAAACTAAGGATGATCACAAAACTTATAGCTATATAAATCAATATCACCACCACAATATAATATACATCCATTGAAATAACAATCAATTTTCTTTATTAGTAGACCCATAACTCATAGTAACTTCTTAGTGTTTTAAAAGTTGTTAGTGACCAAATTAGTATCAGGAATAATCTCCTTCATCAGTTTTATCACCTAGTGAAATAATTTTCAGACATATAATTTTCTGACTTAATACTCATAAGTCAAGCCACAATTGACAATTGTGAATGTGTTTTATAACGAAGCCACAACTCATTATCTATATCTTTAAGCATATCATAAAATTTCCGAGCTTCAAGATAATGTGGTTAATCCTTGTAATAGATATTGAAGTCAGCACCAACAGCTTCAATGACCATTCTATGATATGTGTTTGATGCTTCTTCACCATATGCAAATGATTCAGTACCCTCACTTCGGTCAATGTTTAGAGCCATTGTACTTTTCCCACGATAAATCCAAACAAAATAATTGGTACAAAGCCATATTTAGCTAAATGATATCTTATAGAGTTTACATCACGAAAAAAGATATTTTGACACTTGCGATTATTACACGGATGCTTAATTTTTTCTCCATCCATCCATCTCGATTGACTACATTCAAAATTGATGAATGTTTCAAGCCCACTCAAAAAATCTTGATTCAAAATTCCATTCATAAACCTTTTGTACATCCACTGATGATCTGAATTCATTTTGCCTTGTTTTATTTGCAAAAATTAATGCTCAAACATTATTTTGAATGAAACATACATTTACTTCAAAATATACTAATAATAAAAATAAAATTACTTACAAATGAATATTTAAAAATTAAATATCATGATTATCGAGGCAATGCATTTTTAGAATCTACATGAATAGATAAAGCAATTTTTAGGATGATAAAGATTAATAGATATCATGCTATTACTAGATGAAGGAAGCAAAATATGTGAATGAACAATAAAGGAATGCAAAAAAGAAAGAAATTTAAAGTTTGAAGAGAGAGAGGGAGAGAGAGATGGGGAAAAGGGAGAGAGAGAGATAGAGAAATGGGGGAGAGAGAGATGGAGAGAGAGAAAGAGAGGAAGCAAGAAAGAAAGAAAGTGAGAAAGAAAATAGAAAGAGAGAGTATGACATAGAAAGCGAAAGAGGGAGAGAGAGTGATACATAAAGAATGAGAGAGGGAGAGAGAGAGACAAAGAATGTAGTGTTAGAATGAGGAATTACATAAAAGAATAAAAAATTATCTTCTATACAAACCTATCATATAACACATCTTTTGTTATACAAAGTTCATATATAAGCCAGAAGCCCAAGGTTGACATTAGGTAAGAGTAGGACCCTTATTTCAATAGCAAGATATATCTGACCAATAGACACTCTAAGGCTATGTCATTACATATTGTTGATATTATATATATCTTTTGCAATTTAATTTCAAGTTAGTGCAACAAATTAGTATTATCCCATTTATAATTATATATTATTATACATATAGTATATGTATTTATATATATATATATATATATATATATATATATATATATATATATATTCATACAAGTAGTTATATGTAGTTATACATAAATGTATACAAAGTTATAAACAAATATATTGATTTACATATATGTATACATAGTTACAAATATAGTTATATTTAATTATATAAAGTTTTATTTTGTTATACAAATATTTATATATAGTTATACACATATACTTAAACATAATGTTGTATGTTGTTATAATTATAAATATATTTACATGTGGTTATACATCACATATAGTTAAACTTATATTTATACAGGTAGGTATATATATTTTTTCATTTAATTTTATATATTTAAACATATAGTTATGTAGAGGTATATGCATAGTAAAATACATTTATATATATTAATATATAAAAATTTATATTAAATATATGTTGTAAATTATAAATATAAATATAGTTATATAAAACATTTTAATAGTTATACATATAGTAAGATATAATTATTTATAGTTATATGTTATTATACATATAGTAAATATTGTTATAAATAGTTATATAGAGTTAAACATATAATTATATCACTACAAGAAAATATCGATTTAGCTAAAGAAATTTAGCTAGGAATCATTCACTAGCGAAATAGCGAGGGATTAGCTATGGAATAGTAAGAGATTTTTGATTTTACTTAGAAATAAATTCTAGTGATGGATTATTGACGGATCAGTGATGGATTAGTTATGGATTAGCGATGGATTAGCGATGGAAATATCTGATTGAAAATTTGCAGTCACTAAAATTTTCGTAGATTTTTGTGCAAAGAAAACCAGAAAATTTAGTGATGGATTTAGTGATAAAATTTCCCTAGCTAATATATCGAGAAAATTAGCAACAGATTTAGCGACCCTAGCTAATTATATTGTGATAAATTCCATTGCTAATATTTTAATAGATTTCCATGCAAAGAAAACTAGGAATTTAGTAACGGATATAGCGATAGATTTTCCCTAGCTAATTATATCGAGATAAAATCTATAGCTAAATAATTATCTGAATTTTTTTTTTACTATTTTATATTTTATTGCAAATATTTATTTTTTAAATTTTATTTTTCACAAAATATATTCATTTAGCTAGGGATTTTGCCCTAGCTATTTGTACTAGGGATAATTTCCATCTCCAATCTTTAATGAATTATTTTTTTTTTCCAATTTATTATATGTTTTAATATTTTATTTAATTTTATTTATTAAATATATGTCATGGTCTATAGATGAGCGATCCTTGAAAGACATATTCTCCTTGTAATATTATAAAAATAGGATATTATAAATAAATAATTTAAAAAATATAAAATTACAAAATAAAATTATATTAATAAGGACTAAATTAACTATTTTAATAGTTATAAAATATTAAAAGAAATTATGCAAAAAATTTATTTACAATTTTTAATTAAGAAACTTAAAATTTTGTATTAAAGTAATATTAAATAATTAATTCTATAATTATAAAAATTGTTTAAGATAATTTAAAAAATAAATGAACATACATTGTATTTTCTACTAATATAAATGTAAAATAATTAATTTTATGATTAAATAGAAAATATTTATAAAAATATCTGAATTGATGAAAAAACTAGTAAATATTTTATCATTATAAGTATAAAAAAAATTTATTATTATATGAAACTTTTAAAAAAAATAATTACTACAAAATTTGAAATCCTGATTTATAATAAAATTTAAAAATTTTTCATTAAATTTAAAAGAAAATATATTGGTATTTAAAAATAAATTTATAGATGTTTGATCCTACTAAAATTTATAAGAATTAAACAATTGAGTAATATTTTTACTATTAGCTTTTAATATTCAGTCTTTATTAAAATAATAAATATAACTTTTTTTAATTATCTTCTCATTTTAAGTAATTTTTTGAATTTTAAAAAGTATATATTATATCAATTAATATGAAATTTTATGATTTTAAAATTATTTCATATTATCTTCATAAAAATTAATATGAATTCTTAAAAATTTATAACCATAAAATATATATATTTATATATTTTTTAACATAAAGAGTTTATAACTTTTAGGAGAGTGACTTGAAGAAAAATCATATTTTTATCTTTGCCTTGCTATATGAAATTTGAAAATTTTGTAGCTATTTAATTTTTTTTTCTAGTTGGAAGTCCAAACATCTATTTTTTGAAGTTATTTATATATTTATTGTTAAATTACTTTGATAATTAAAAATTGTAAGGAGTTTGTTTTTCATGTGTGACTTGCTACATGCATATGAACTTGTTTAAAATAATTTGATAATAAAAAAATATGAGTCTTTATGTTTTTTATATATTTATTGTTTATTTAATGTTTTGATAAAAAAAATAAAACATTTTTGGAATTTTTATAACTTCAAAAAAACTATCGTGTTGTCCAAGAGACAACTCTAACACTTAACACCTCCGCCTCTTTCTCTCGACAATGAAACATCATAACCTAATAGTAGAGTAAGTGATAATTCCTTCATGCCATGAGTTTCTTATTGATTTGAGGTATGTTTTCTACCCTAACTCTTTATCGATTATCTTAATGCAGGAGTGTGAGTTTGGATTATGCTAATTTTTTTTTTGAATTTCTTCTTCTACCCTCACTATTACAGTATATTATACACAATACTTCATTAATAACCATTGTATGCTTGGATTACTTATACACACTGATTCATATACATACTTAATGCATGTGTGATATAATGCATTATCATTGTGTGAATGTTGAGGTTGCACAATAGGTATGGTATGCAGGCTTGATATCCTTGTTTTTTGCTGCTCAGACATGCTTGTGTTTTTGGATTATAATCACAAAATGGGTGTTGATGTTTTTGGTGAGCAGTGTGTATAAAACAACATATTTAATAATTACATAATAAATTATGTAAATATGATGATCCCAAGATTAATAACACATAAATATATGTAAGTGTATTTTACTATATGTATAACTATTAAAATAATATACATAACTATATATAAATATAATAACATAAATTTAATATACATATACATACATACATATATATATATATATATATATATATATATATATATATATATATAACTATATATAAATGTATTTAACAATATGTATATCAACATATTACTATATATAAATGAATTTATCTACATCAATACCTATACATAGCCATATGTCTATATATATATATAATTACATGAAAAACTATATATAACTACATCTACAATAAAAAATGGTTTAGGGTTTTGCTTTTCAATTTTAGATTATGCCGGACACGGTGGGTCTTGAGTTGTAGGTTATTAACAGAAATGAGAAATTCATTTCACTCTTGGCTGATGGATTTGTTATTTTAACTCCTGTCCAAGGTTAGTACTTTATGAGCTATAATGGTCTGGGTGGACTAGATCATAACGAAAGATAGCATTGATGATCTTTGAATTAAATAAAAATATGATCATAAACATAATGGATGTGCTTGGTAGGACATTCCTTGTAACTTATTGTTATATATTCATCAATATAAATGCCATCACTAGAAGTGGAGACCCATCAAATCCCTTATTTTCCATTATGTTTATTTCTTTGCCCTCACTAGATGATCTTTGAGAAAATTGTTTATTTCTTTGCAGGCAATTCAGCTAGGGGACACCATTTTTAATGGTCAAGACTTGTTAACAGTAAGTGAAACTACTTCAGTGTGGCTGGAGGTAATGAAAAATTTTCATGGTTATCTGATGTGTGCCTGCGACATTAAAATGGGATAATGATTTAGAATGCTCTAATCCCAAAATAATGTTTTGCTCATGAACGACTCATGTGCTTGACTGAACAAGTAGGTATCTGAGGTGAGGGCAAAATGATGTGGTTTGTGTGATAAAGAACTCTGCAACTTTGGTAGGCTCACTATTCACCCTTAATGTCCCATAATTCATATCGAACTGCCTACACTTTCTGCTCAATATATGGAGGTCAATCTTTTTCATTGATTTCACTTTTGGAATTTGGAGAATGCTTACATTTTCGTTGTTCTATATTGGTTGTGATTCAGGTTATTAGCACTTGGGGTGTGCAAAATAAAATTGATTTTCTTTCAATGTCTTACCCCCGCCACTCTGAGGATGTTTGACATGTAATTCTAATGATGCAGTTCTTCCTCTTATTGTATAGTCATTTTCAGAATCATAGTTTGTTGCATTAGAGAAGCTTCTTTAATGTGCTTTTTTTAATCTCTAAAAATTGAAAATAAGTTTATCAACTCTTTAGTGCATAAACATTTCTCAATAATTTTGTAGTACATAATTTTGTGCTGCCCCTCCACAAAAGTTTTCTCAGTAAAATATATTTTACCGCAAAATTATCTTTGTATAATCAACAAAATCATAATTATTGCTATATTTTTCTCAAGCTTGTATTAGTTGCGTTCATAAATTTTATTTATTAATAAATATCTTACTCAGTGTACAAGTCTGCGGCTTAGCCTGAGCTTTGAGAGATGTTAATATTATGATGATCTTATCCTCAAAAACCGGAGATGCTTTATCTATTGAGTTTTGAACACGAGGTCTATTATCCATGGACGAAGACACTCGGCATCACAAAAACATGACCTATATTTTTTTTGTACTATTCATACTTCTGCATGAAATTAGGTAAATTATAACATGCTGCATTTGTATATATGTGTATATGTTTGTATGCATAAAACTATCCGCACACACATCCATCATTTATATGTATGTGTGTGTGCATGTTATTTTCTTTAAATATATTTCCAAGCTCCACTAGTAATTTTTTTTGTGATGTTGTTTATTGATGCAGTATAAGTTGGAAACAATATGTGCTGTAGCACAGGCCCGTGAGAATCTATCTAATTTTGGAGAGCATAGTCAAACGCAGATTTTTGCCACGATTGAAAATGTGGAGGTTAGTTGTTTCCACTATAATTGTCAGAGGCACATGAGCCTGCTACTTCTGGCTTTGCCACTAGTTCTCATACATGATTAGATGGTGGTCTTCTATTGTACATTCTAGATTGCTAAATAATATGGATGTTTCTGAAGGTGCAACAGCAAAAAGAAATTGATTTGTTTTAAATCAAACTTTTTTCTTCATTTGTTCTTAGAGGGACATGAGCCATAAGATTTTGTGATATTATTATTTCTTTCTATTGAAAGAAACTTTTTTCTTCATATGTTTTCATTGGTGCTATATCAAGATTTGGTTTATTCAGATCTTTTTTTGTTCAACTACAAAAGTCTTTCTTTTTTCTCTTTTAGATGGTAAATCTCCTTTCTTATTCTACACCTAGGAAAGCAAATAATTAATGTTGTATTTTTTACTAATTCATCTCATATAAATGAAGTGGGAAACTTTGTTTTCCTATGTGGAGACTGTGGCTTGTTTATCATTCATATTATTGATTTATTTTAGGGAATGGATCATTTTGATGAAATACTACAAGAAGCAAATTATATTATTCTTTCTCATGGTAATTTAGGGATAAGGAGATGTTTATCTTTCTCGTGATTTATTTTACTAATTCTTCTAATGTGTGTGTGTCATCCGAGGCTATGTAATTATATATACGTACATATAATACTGTATTATATACGTACATATATACTATAGTATATATGTACGTATAAACCAAGTATACATGTAGGTCTATTCTATAGAATATATGTACATATATAGTCGCTATATACATACTTATATACTATAGTATATACGTACGTATATACTCGGTATATGTACTTATATACTATAGTATAAACATAGGTATATACATACTTATATACTATAGTATAGTATATACGTACACATACGTACGTATATACTAAAGTATATACGTACGTATATACTGAGTATATACGTACATATTTAGTGCAACATATATGTACGTATATATCGTGTATATATATATATGTATATACTATAGTATATAAGTACGTATATACTGAGTATACTTACGTATAGATAGACAAATAAATAAATAGATAGATAGTAAGATTATTAGATAGATAAACATAAAGATAGACAAATTTAGAGACAAATCAATGGACATATAGTTAGATAGATATATAAATTGATATATTTTTTATTAAAGATAAATAAATAGATAGATATATAGATAGATAGATAGATATATAGATAGACAAATAGTTAGATAAATAATTAGACAGATTAGTTGACAGGCAGACAGATAGATATTTAGACACATAAATTAAAAGAAAGATAGATAGATAGACGGATAGATAAATGGATAGAAAGAGAGAAAGATAGGCAGATAGATAATGGATAGATAGAAAGAAAGATAAACAAATAAATAGAAAAATAGATGGACAGAAAGATTGATAGATAAATTGAATGATAGATAGATAGATACATAGATAGGTAGATAGATAGATAAATAGATAGATATATTTAAAGACAAATAGGTAGATAGATAGATAAATAAATAAATAAATAAATATATATATATATATATATATATATATATAGACAGAAAAATAGAAAGATTGATTGAAATATAGATACACATATATATAGATAGATATATAGACAAATAGATAAACAGATTGATAGACTGATAAATAGACATATTGATAGATAGATAGTGAGATATATTAATAGACATATAGATAGATATAAAAACATATTTAAAGACAAATATATAGATAAATAGATAGATAGACAAATAAATAGATAGGTAGAGAGATAGACAAATAGATAGACATATATATAGAGAGATAGATAGACACATAGATAGACAGATAGATAAACATATAGGTAGACAAATAGATCGAAAGATATATATACATATAGATAGATAAATAAATAGGTAGATAGATAGATAGATAATCATATAGATAGATAGATTGATTGATAAATAGATAGGTAGACATATAGATAGAGATATAGATAAAATATATAATGATAGATAAAAGGATAAATAGATAGAAAGATATAAAAATAGATATATAGATAGACAAATAGATAGACTGATAGATAGACAGATAAATAGATATATAGATAGACAGATAGATAGATATATAGATAGACATATAGATACAAACATAGATTCACAAATAGATAGAAAAATAAATAAATAGATTGATAGACAGAAAGAAAGATAGTTAGACAAATAAATAGATAGATGATTGATAGATAGTTAGATAGATAAATAGTCAAATACATAGATAGATTGATAGAAAGATTGATTCACATATAGTTAGATAGATATATAAAAAGATAGATAGACAAATAGATAGCTAGATATAGACATATAAATAGATGGATTGACAGATTGATTGACATATAGTTAAAAAAATAAATATATAGATAGATAGATAGATATACAGATAGATATATAGTGAAATATATAGTTAGATAGATAGATATATAGATAGGCACATATATAAATAGATAGATAGATAGATAAATTGAAGGATAAATGGATGGATACATAAACAAATAGATAGATAAATAGATATACAGACAGACAAACAAACAGATAGATAGATAGATAAATAGATATATAAATATATAGATAAATAGATAGAAAGACATTGATAAACAAATAAATTAATACATAGATAGACGTATAGATAGACTAATAGATAGACAAAAATATATATAGATAGATGGACAAATAGATAGACAGATTTATATAAAGAAAATAGATAAAATGATAGACATATTGATAGATAGATAGAAAGATAGGCAGATAGATAGACAGATATATAAATAGAAATAAATAGATAGATATATAGAAAAATAGATAGACAAATAGATAGATAGAGAGACAGATAGGTAGATAGATAGATAAATAGAAATAAAGACAAACAAATAGATAGATAGATATTCAAATAATTAGATAGATTGATAGTAAGATAAATAGAATAATAGATGGATAGATAAATAGATGGATAGATAGACAAATAGATAGACAAATAGATATATGGATAGATAGAAAGATAGATATATAAATAGATACAGAGATAGATAAACATATAGAAAGACATATTGATAAATAATAAAATTGATAGATAGATAGGCAAATAGATAAGCATATATATAGATAGATAGATGGACAAATAGATAAATAGATAGATAGAGAGAAAAAAGATAAAATGATAGACGTATAGATAGACAGATAAATAGAAAGATAGGCAAATATATAGATAGTTAGATAGAGAGAAAAAAAGATAAAATGATAGACATATAGATAGATAGATACATAGAAAGATAAGCAGATAGACAGACAGACAGATAGACAGATAGAACAGACAGATAGATAGACAGATAAATAGGCACATAGATTAACAGACAGATAGGCACATAGATCAATAGATAGATAGTTAGATAGATACTTATACAAATAAATAGTCATATAGATAGACAAATAGATAGACACATAGAAAGAAAGAAAGAAAGATAGATAGATAGTCAAATAGATAGACATATAGATAGATAGATAGACATTTAGATAGACAAGTAGATAGACAGATATATAGACACAAAAATATATAGATAGATAGTTAGACAGAATGATATATTGATAAATATACATATAGAGAGATAGGTAGATAAACATATAGATAGATATATAGATAGACAGATACATAGATAGATAGACAAAAAGATAGAGAATTTAATATACAGATTAATAGACGGATTGATAGACAAACTATTAAATAGATAAATAGATAGACAAATATAAAAACAAATAGTTAGACAAATAGATAGATTTATTGATCGATAGAAAGATAGAAAGAAGATATATAAATAGATCGATAGATAGATAGAAACATAGATAAACAGATAGATAGACATATAAATAGAGAATAAATAGATTGATATATAGATAGTCCGACATATATAGAAATAAATTGAAAAAAAGAAAGACAGAAAGATACACATACATATATAGAGATAGATATACAAACACATAGACAAATAGACCGACAGACAGATAGACATTTAGATAAACATATAGATAAAAAGATACAGATAAAGTTAGACAGATAGCTAGATAGAAAAATAGAATGATAGATAAATATATAGATAGAGAGATAGATCAAAGATATTTAGGCAGATAGATTGTGAAACAAATAGACTCGCATATAAAAATACAAATAGAAAGATAGAAAAAAATATAGATAGACAGACAGACATATAAATAGAAAGATACATATATAGATAGATAGACAGATAGACAGACAGATAGATAGACATACAGATAGAAAGATAGATATATACTTAAACAACTAGATTAATATAGATATAAATAGACACATAGATAGATAGATTGATATAAAGAAAGATAGGTAGACAGATAGATAGATAAATAGACAGATAGATAAACATACAGATACATAGACAGATAGATAGAGAGAGAGATAATAGATAGATATATAGACAAATATATAGACAGATAGATAGACAGATAGACACATTAATTGGAAAATATATAGAAAGATAAATAGAAAGATAGACTAAAATAAATATACTGACATATCGAAAGAAATATAGAAAGACATAAAAATAAAAGAAGATGATAGATAAATAGGTAGATATACAAATAGATAGACTGTATGATAGACCAATCGATAGATAGATAGTTAGATAGAAATATAAATAGTTAGAAAGAATGAAAGATATAATGATATACAAAAATATAGATAGATAGTAGATAGATAGACAAATAGATATACAAATAAATAGATAGAATGATAGATAGATTGACATATGGATAGATAAGTAGTTAGATAAATAGACAAATAGTCAAATAAATAGATAGATAAATAGACAAATTGACTAATAGACAGAAGGATAGATAGATAGTTAGATTGACATATAGTCAAATAGATAGATCGACAAATAGACAAAATGCCAGATAGACAGATAGACACAGATATTTAGATTGCCAAATAGTTAGTTAGATAAATAGATAGATAGATAGATATATATATATATATATATATATATATATATATATATATATATATATATAGACATACAAATAGATAGACAGATACAAAATAAATAGTGATATATATATATAGGTAAATAAATTTATTGATAGAAAAATAAACAATAGATAGATAGACATAGATAGATAGATAAACAAATAGACACATAGAGGGATATATAGATAGATAGATGGATGGATATATATATATATATATGTAAACAAATTTATTGATAGACAAATACATAGATATACAATAGATAGATAGAAAATATATATACATAAACAAATAGACACAGAGGGATGTATAGATAGTTAGATATATAAATTGATAGATAGTTATATAGATAGTTGGACAAATAGATAGATAGGTAGATAGATAAAAAGACTGATAGATATTTATTCTGATAGATTAATTGACATAAAGATAGATAGACAGATAGATTAATATACTAATATAGACATAGACATAGAGATAGAGAGATACATAGATAAGTAGACAAAAACTTAGATAAGCATATAGATAGATAGATAGATAAATATATAGTTAAAATAATATACATATAGAAAGATAGAAAAATAGACAACTATATAGATAGATATAAAAATATATAGACAAATAGACATATAGACAAATAAAATCAAAATTGATAGATAGACATACAAAAAGATGAATTTAAAAATAGACAGATAGACATTAAAAAAATATATAGATAGACAGATAGATAGATATACAAATAGATAGATTGGTAGATAAATATATAGATAGATACGTAGATAGATAGATAGGCAGATAGGCAGAGAGATAGATAGACAAATAGATTGATAGACAGAAATATTGAGAGAGAGAGACTGATAGATAGATAGACATCTAGGCACATAGACAAATAAATAGATAGACATAAAGATAGATTGATAGATCGACATATATACATTTATATAGATAGATAGATATGTAGATAAGCTGATAAACTAATAGACATTAAGATAGTTAAATAATGAGATAGAAAGACACATAAATAGATTGATAGATAGATGGATGGATTGACACAAAATTATAGACTGGTATAGAAATATACATATAGAGAGATAAAAAATAGGTAGATAGGTAGATTGAAAGATTGATAGATAGATAGATAGAGATATAGATCATTTTGATTGATTGACTGATTTACAGATAGACAAAGAGATAGATAGAAAGATAGATATATAGGCATATAGATAAATAGATAGAAAAAAAACAAACATTTAGATAAATATTTAAATAGATAGATAGATAGATAAATAGATAGATGAATAGATAGATAGAAAAATAGATATACAAATCGACAAATAGATAGATAGACAGATAAATAAATAGATGGATAGATATAAAGCCTTATACAAAGATAGATAAATAGATAGATAGATAGACAAATAGATTGAAGTATATATATATATATATATATATGTGCATATATAGATATAGTGACTAATAGATAGATAGATAGACGATTATATAGTTAGGCAGATAGACAGATAGATTGTTAGATAATTACAATGAAAGATAGATAGACAAATAGACATTTAGACTTATACACAAATAATACTTTGACACATTGACACATAGAAACATAGATAGATATGCAAATAGACAGATAAATAGACATATAGATACATAGATAGAGAGACAGATTCAAAAAATACAGATTGATAGATAACCAGTTAGAAAAATCGACAAATAGATAGATAGACATATAGACACATAGACTCATAAATAAATAGATAGAAAATAGATAGATATATAGATAGATTTACAAATAGACAACTAGAAAAATAAACATATAGACAAATAGACATGTAGATCTATAGAGATATAACAAATATTTAAATAGATAAAGAAATAGATATATAAACATATAAAAATAGGTAGATACATTGATAGATAAATAGATAGAGAGATAGAAAGATAGATTACATAAAAAAAGATAGATAGATATACAAATAGACACAAAGGAACATTGACACATAGAGAGATTACAGATACACATATAGACAAATAAACAGATAGATATGGATAGATAGATAGATAACATATAGATAGATAGACACGTGTAGACATGTAGAGAGGTAGACATTTAGATAGTTAGATAGATATATATAAAGAAAAATTAATATATAGACTGATAGAAAGATAGTTATTTTGATAGATAGATAGATAGACAGATAGAAAAACATTTAGATAGATAGATAAGGTAAATATATAGAAACAAATATATAGAGATATATAAATAGATAGAAATATAGATATATATATATAGATAGATAGGCAAATTGAAACATAAATAGATAGACATATTGAAAAATAGATAGATATATAAATATTTAGATAGACAGATAGATAAATATACAGATACATAGATAGACACATAAATATATAAATAGATAGATAGATAAGATACAAATAAATAATTATATAGATAGATAGTTTGAAAGATAGACAATTATATATAAAGATATACAAATATATAAATAGATATACAGATAGATATATATACATAAAATAGGTAGACAAATAGACAAATAGATAGATAGATAGAGAAGTAGTTAAGTAGATAGATAGATAGGTAGATAGATATATACATACATAGTTAAATAGGTTGACAGATTCACAATTTGATTAATAGATAGATAGTAAGATTGCAAGATAAACCTATATATAGACAGACATATAGATAGATAGATATATAGATTGATAAAAGATAAATAGATAGACAATTAAACAAATACATTAATTGATAGAAAAATAGATAGATATACACATAGATAGATGGATAGAAACACTAACTTATAGACTAATAGATATATAGATAGATAGACAGATTGTTAGATTGATAGATTTATAAAGAAACAAATAGATAAATAGATAGATAAAAAAATAAAGAGTTCGATAGAAAGACAAAAAGTTAAAAAGACAAATAGAAAGATAGACTAATTGATAGATAGATAGATAGGTAGATAGATATATACATACATAGTTAAATAGGTTGACAGATTCACAATTTGATTAATAGATAGATAGTAAGATTGCAAGATAAACCTATATATAGACAGACATATAGATAGATAGATATATAGATAGATAAAAGATAAATAGATAGACAATTAAACAAATACATTAATTGATAGAAAAATAGATAGATATACACATAGATAGATGGATAGAAACACTAACTTATAGACTAATAGATATATAGATAGATAGACAGATTGTTAGATTGATAGATTTATAAAGAAACAAATAGATAAATAGATAGATAAAAAAATAAAGAGTTCGATAGAAAGACAAAAAGTTAAAAAGACAAATAGAAAGATAGACTAATTGATAGATAGATAGATAGGTAGATAGATATATACATACATAGTTAAATAGGTTGACAGATTCACAATTTGATTAATAGATAGATAGTAAGATTGCAAGATAAACCTATATATAGACAGACATATAGATAGATAGATATATAGATAGATAAAAGATAAATAGATAGACAATTAAACAAATACATTAATTGATAGAAAAATAGATAGATATACACATAGATAGATGGATAGAAACACTAACTTATAGACTAATAGATATATAGATAGATAGACAGATTGTTAGATTGATAGATTTATAAAGAAACAAATAGATAAATAGATAGATAAAAAAATAGACAAATAAACAAATAAATAGATAGACAAATATAAAAATAGACAAATATATTTATAGTGAAATAGAGTGAAAGATAGATAGATTGATAGATTGATAGATTGATAGACTAATAGAAAAAAGACATTTAAAAAGTTAGATAAATAGAAAGATATATAGATAGACAAATTTAAAGATAGACATTTAGAAAAATAGATAGATAGATTGATTGATTGAAAAATATATAGTTAAATAAATAGATAGATAAATACATAAATAGACAAAAAGATAGATAGACATATAGATTGATAGATAGACAAATAGATATAAAGAAATATAGACAAATATACAGATAAACAAATCTACATATAAATAGTTTGATAATTATATAGATAGATAAATCGACATATAGACAAAAAAATAGGAATATTTATTGACATATAGACTTATATATAGAAAGAGTTAAGGACTGATAAAGTTATAAACAAAAAGGGACATAGTGAGTTAATAGATAGACATATAAATAGTTTGATAGAGAGATTGATATAAATATAAATAGACAAATAGGAAGATAAATAGATAGCCAACTAGATCAAAAGTTAGATACATATATATATAGATAGATAGATAGACAGATAGATAGATAGACGGATAGACAAATAAACACATAGACAAATAGATAGATAGACTAATAGATCGAAGTAATGAAATAATGATAGATAGATTGATCGATTTATAGATATATAGATAGATTGACTAATAGATAGAAGGATAAATAGACAGATAGACACATAGACACAGACAAATAGATAGATATATAGATAGATTGATAGATATATATACAAATATATCAATAAATAGAAAGACAGATAGATAGATAGACAAATAGACAAATAGACATATAGATAGATAATCAAATAGATAGATAGATACATAAATTGATAAATATATATATATATATAAAAGTTGAATGAAAGATAAATAGATATATAAAAAATAGCTAGATAAAAATATATATAGATTAACAAGTAGACACATAAAAAGTTAGACAATTAGAAATATATACAGATCGACATATAGATGTATAGGTAGAATGACAGATATATAGATAGGTACATCGATAGATAGACATATAGACATATAGACATATAGACAGATAAATAAATAGATAGATATATAGATAGATATTCTTAAATAAAGATCGATAGATATACACATATACAAATAAATAGATAGATAGATATATATATATATATATAAATTAATAGATAGACATAAAGACAAATATAAAGATAGATTAGATAGGGAGATAGATAGATAGATTGATAGACAGATAGATAGGAAGGTAGTTTAGTAGTGGGATAGAATGACATATAAACATATATACAGATAGATAGATTAATAGACACATAAACTATTACACTGATCTACTAATATACAAATAAAAAGCTAAACAAATAGATAGATAGATTGATAGAAAAAAAGGTAGATAGACATAAAGATATATAGATAGATAGATAGATATAATGATATATAGATAAAGAGATAGATAGATAGATAGACAGATTAATAAATAAATAGATAAATAGATAGATAAAAAGACAGATAAATTGATAGAGAGATAAATAGATAGACATATTAATAGATATAATAATAGACAAATATATAGATAGACTGATAGACTAATATACATAAAGTGAGATAAACAAATAGATAGATAGATATATTGATAGAAAGAAAGATAGACTGATAGAGATATAGATAGATAGATTGATAGATATATGGACAGATAGATAAATAGATAGATAAATGGACAAATAGATAGATAATTAGAAAGATAAATATATAGATAGATGGATAGATAGACAAATAGACAAATTGATAGTTAAGTAGACATCCATATATACAGATAGATAGATAATTCCATCAATTGATAGATATATAGATAGATTTTTTAGATGGATAGATACACACACACACACACACACACACACACACACACACATATATATATATATATATATATATATATATATGTTTGTATGTATGTATATATGTATATATGTATATATAGATAGATTGTCTGATAGAATGATAGATAGTTAGACAGTTAGACAGATATAAAGATAAATAGTTTGAGAGTTACATACATAGATAAATAGATAGAAAGATTGACAAATAGACAAATATACGGATAAACAGATAAACATATAGACAAATAGACACGTGATAAATAGAAACATATACAGATAGACATAGATAGATATACAGATTAATAGATAAACAAATTTAAAAATAGTCACATAGATAGATAGACAGATAGATAAATAAAAAAAATATACAGTTATACATATAGACACATAGACACAAAAATAGATAAATAGATAAAGAGATTGTCATATAAACTAATATACTAATATTTAGATATATAGTATGATAGATAGAGAGATAGGTATAAAATTAGATAAATAGATAATTAGATAGATAGATATATAGACATATTGATTGATTAATAGATTTTTTGATAGACAGATAGATATATATATATATAAATAGACAGATAGACTAATAAATAGAAAGATAGATTTAAAATAGATAGATATACAAATATTAAGATAGATAGATAGATAGGTAGGTAGATAGACTAACAAATAGATAGATAGAAAGATAGAAAGTTTAATTGATAGCCAAATAGATAAATAGATAGAGAGATTTATAGAGAAATAGATAGATAGACAAATTGAGAGATAAACAAAAAGACAGATGCAAAGATATATAGATAGACTAAAAGACTAATAGATAGAAATATAGTTATATAGTTAGATAAATAAAATATAGATAGATAAATAGATAGTTCAAAGGTTAGTGAGTTAGATAGATAGAAAGATATATAGATTCATAGATTGATAGATAGACATATATACACATAGAAAGGAATAAAGATTAACAAATAGACATATAGATATTAGAGAGAAAGATAGATAGACAAATAGATTAATAGATAGTTAGATAATTAGATAGATAGATAAATAGATAGATAAATAGATATATAGATAGGAAAATAGATAGATTGATAGACAAATAGTCTTAATGACTAAAAGATAAATACATAGATAGATAGATAGATTGATTACTAGTTTGATAAAGAAAAATAGAAAGACAAATCGATAGTTAAACTATTAGACAAATAGACTATTAGATAGATAGACAGATATATATATATATAGCTAGACAAATAGACATAGATAGATAGATAAATACATACATATATATATATATATATATTGAAATATAGACAAATAAACAAATAGATAAATAGAAATATAAAAAAATAGAAAGATAGATAAATGGACTTAAAGGTGGATAGATTGATAGATTTATAGACTGAAAGATAGAAAGTTAGTTAATAGTTAGAAATATAGATGCATAGATAGATAAATAGATAGTTAGATAGTTAATGAATTAGTATATAGAAATATAAAGAGATTGTTAAATTGACAGATTGATAGATAGAAAAATAAATATATAGACATATAGAAAAATATACATATAGATAGATAGATGGATAAATAGATAGATGCATAGATATATAGATAGATAGATAAATAGACATATAAACAAATAGATAGCTAGAAAAATAAATAGAAACATAGATTGATAGGTAGATAGACATATGGATAGATATATAAATTTATATATTGAGAGATTAACTAATAGATTGATAGATAGAAAGATAGTTAGATAGATAGATAGATAGAAAGATAAATAGTACGAAAGTTACATAGAATAATTGATATAAAGATTGACATATAGACAAATAGATAGATAGATAGATATATAGATAGACATAAAGAGAGATGGATAGATAGATATGTAGATTGATACATAGATAGATATACATATAGATAGATAGACATATACCTAATAAAAATAGATAGATAGATAAATAGATAGAAACATAAACACATATAGTGAAAGACTGATAAGCTATATGACATATACAGAGATAGAGAGATAGATAGATTGAAAAATAGAGAGATAGATATTTAACTGGTAGAAAAATAGATAGATAGATAGATAGAAATATAGATTAACAAATAGATAGATATACACAAAAACACATAGATAGATATTTAGGAAAGAAAGAAAATAGGCTAATACAAAAAAAATAGTTACATAGTGATACAGAAAGAAAGAAAGATTGATAGATAATTAGATAGGTACATATTTAGATATATAAATAGACAGACATATAGACTAATAGACTCTTAGACAAATAGATAGATAGATAGATGGACTAATAGACTGATAGATAGTTAAATAGATAGACAGATAAACAAATAGACATATGGATAGATAGATAAATAGAGTGATAAACACTTAGACTGATATACTGATAGACAAATAGAAACATAGATATATAGACACATAGAATAATAGATATATAGATAGATAGACAAATAGACAGATAGATAGATAGACAGACAGATTGATTGATTGATAGGTAGACATATAGATAGATAGATATGCAGACATATAGATAGATGGGAGATATATAGAGGGATAGTTAGATAGAAATATAGATATATAGATAAATAGATAAATAGATTGTCTGATAGATAGATAGATAGAAACAATGACACTTAAAGAGATAGATAGAGAGATAGACATATAGACAAATATAAATATAGATAAATAGACTGATATTTAAATTGATAGATAGACAATCGATAGAATGAGACATATATAGATATACACATAGTCTGACAGACAGACAATAGATAGATAGACAGATAGACATATAGATATATATATATATAGATAGATAGTAAATAGATTGATAGACATAGACAAATAGATAGTTAGGCATAATGACAGATAGATATATAGACATATAGGCTGATAGATAGAAATTTAGGCACACAAATAGATAGATAGATTAATAGATAATAAGATATATAGATAGATAGATAAATAAATAGATAGATACATAGATAGATAGATAGAAATACACATAAATAGATAGATATATAAATAGATAAATAAAAAAACATTTTGACATAAGATAGATAGATAGATAGACATATAGATATATAAAGATGAAAGCCAGATAGATAGATAGATATATAGACAGATAGATAGACATTTAAGCAGATAGAAAAATAGATGGCTAGATCAATAGAGATAGATTGATAGATAGATAGATAAACACATAGATAGATAAATAGACATATGAATAGATAAACTAAGAGACATATAGACATAAAGACTAATAGATAGATAGATTTATTGATTGATAGACAAATAGAAAGAAAGACTGATAGAAAGATAGAAAGATAGATAGTTAGTTATTAGTTAAACAAATATATAGATAGACAGATAGACATACATACATATAGAAAGATTTATATATTTTTAGATTAAGAGATAGTTAGATAGACAAAAAGATAGATAGACAGATAAATAGATAAAGAGATAGTTAGAAAAATACATAAACAGATAGATAAATAGATAGATAGATAGATCATTCGATAAATAGATAAACAATATGATAGATATACATATAGATATATAGATAGATGGAAAGATAGACAGTTTGATTAATATACATATAGATAGCTAGAAAGATAGACACTTAGATTGACATATCGACAAATAGATAGATAGATAGGCAAACAAATAAATAGCAGATAGAGAGATAGATACATAGATAGACAGAAAGATATATAAACAGATGGATATATATATAGGCTTATAGATAGATAGCCAAATAAATAGATAGATAGATACACAAATATACATATATATAGATAGATAAATATACAATCTGACAGAAAGATAAATAGATAGAAAGATAGTTAGAGATATAGAAACATAGAATGCTAGACTGATAGACTAAAAGACATTAGATATATAGACACATTCTCTAATAGAATGATAGAGTAAAAGATAGATAGTGTGAAAAAGAGATAGATAGATAGATAGACAGATAAATGGATAGATAGATAGATACACAGCTAGATAGATAAATAGATAAATAGATAGACAGACACATAGATAAATTGATAGACATATAGACAAATAGACAAAAAATTGATATATATACATGTATATATACATATACATACATACATATATATATATATTATATATATATATATATATATATATAATAGATAGATATACAAATATAAAGAAAGAAAGAAAGATAGATAGATAAATAGAAATATAATTAGAAATATAAATAGAAATATAATTAGATAAGTTGATGGATAATTAAATATATAAATAACGAAATTGATTGATACACAAATAGATACATGCACAAATAAATATATAGATAGATAAACATATAATCAGATAGATAAATTTATCAATCTATTTATCTTTCTAATTATCTTTCTAATTATCTTTCTATTTATATATAGATACCTATATTTATCAGTTAGATAGATATCTATTCATATATTTATCTTTCTATTCATAGATAGATAGGAAGACATATAGATAGAAAGATAGATAGATTGTTTGATAGATAGATAGATACACACAATGATAGAAATATTGATATAAAGATTGATAGATTTATAGATAGATTGATAGATAGATAAATAGATAGATATGTAGATAGATAGTCACACACATATATATATATATATATAGATAGATAGATAGACATATAGATAGATAGATATATGGATAGATAGATAGACAGATAGATAGATAAGTGGGTAGATAGACAGATAGAAAAACATATAAATAGACATAAATATATATTAGATAGAGAAATAGATAGGCAGACAGATATAAAGATATATAGATAGACAAATTGAAACATAGAAAGATAAATAGATAGATCAACATATAGATAGACTGATAGATTTCTAGATAGATAAATAGATAGATAGATAGAAAGTTAGATAGATAGTTAGTTAGATAGATAGATAGATATATAGACAAATATATAGATAGATTGATAGACATATAGCTATTTAGATAGATAGACAGATACATAGATAGATAGATAAATAAATAGATAGATAGAAAAATTGATTGATAGTTAGATATATAGATAGATAGATAGACATATTGATAGATAGATTAATAGACTAATTGATAGACTGATAGATAGATAGATAGTTGATGGATAGATTCATTGATATAAAGATAGATACACATAGATAGACAGATAAATATACAAATAAATAGAGAGATAGATAGACAGACAGATTCTTAGATAGATAGACAGATAGATTCTTAGATAGATAGATAGACTAATATAAAGATAGAAAGATAGAAAGAAAGAAAGATAAATAAATAAATAGACATATAGATAGACAAATAGATTGGTAGATATATAGCTAGGTCGATAGATAGACAGACAGGTAGATAGATAGATAGATATAAAGAAAGATAGATAAACATATAGATAGATAGAGTGATAGACAGATAGCAAGACAAATAGATAGATAGACAGATAGAAAGACAAATAGATAGATATATTGATATACAGATAGATAGACTGATAGATAGATAGATATATAGATAGATAGATAGATAGATCGATAGATAGATAGATATATAGACAAATAGATAGATAGATAGATAGATAGATAGACAGACATATAGATAGATAGACAGACAGATTGATTGACAGATAAACAAATAGTTAGATAGATAGATAAATAGACAGACAGATAGATAGATAGATAGATATAAAGAATGATAGATAGAGAGACATAATGATAGATAAATATATAGATTGATAGATAAATAGACAAATAGATAGACTAGATAGATAGACAGATAGATAGACAGATATATTGACATATAAATATTTAGATAGAAAGATAGATTGAAAGAAAAATTTATTAACTGATTGATAGTCAGATAGATAGACAGATAGATAAACAAATTTATAGATAGATAAGTAGATAGATAGATAAAGACATAGATAGATAGATAGATAGAAATATTGATAGACTGATTGAAAGATTGATAAATTGATAGATAGATTGATAAAAAGATTGATATACAGAATTATAGATAGTTTGATAGATAGATTTATAGACAGATTGATAGACTTAGATAGATAGATTGATAGATTGACAAATATATAGATAGATAAATAGATACATAGAGATATGAACAATTATATAAATAGATAGATAGAGATCACTAAAAGAAAAATCCCAAATAGCAAGTAACTAGCTACATGGAGTTTTTTCGTAGCTAAAGTGGATATAACGATGGATTAACAATGGAACCTTTCCCAATCTAATGTAGAAGTGTTAAACGAGTCGTGCTGAGCCAGCCTAACATGATATTTGTAGGCCCAACCATGCTACCATGCCGAGCTAGGCACGACTACAATAACCGTGCCATGCCTGGCTCTACATGGTTTATTCAAGCAAGGCTTGGCATGGCTCAGTTAACACGGCTAGTTTTTGGTCGTGCCTGGTCAGGCATGTACGAGGCGGTTTAAAAAAATTTACTTTTTTTTATTTTTTTCATTTTTTGTTTAGAATATTTATGTATTTATAAAATATAAATTAGATAATAATAAACAATATTTAAATTGTAAATTGTAAATATTTGAATAGTTATAAAGTTTATTTTTTTATGTTATTTGTTTTAATTATGTTTTAATTAGATTATAATTTATTCGAATTATATTTTAGAATTTTTAATGATATTATTAAAAAAAACATAAAATAAACACATAATTTATTTAACTATAATAACAAAGTCACACTCACAAAGCCAAGTGCCAAATAGTCAAACTAAAGCAAATACAATGTAAATAAAAATAAGTACAAAACTTCGAAATCAAAAATCAGATTCAAGAATAATTCATAAGGAAAAGCATAACTGTAACAAAAGTGTCGCTGTCGGCATGTCACAATCATGCAATCGTCAACCATCAAGCATCAAGTAGCAACCTTATCAATCATCTATCTTCGTATCATTATCATTTTCAACCTCAATATCAATATCACTATCATATGGATCATCAAAAGCAATCAACTTCTCCGCATTCACTGTAGTCCCACTCCCAATCCTATCATGATCCTTAGTGCTAAACCTTGAATCCTTCCAATCCTTCATGCATACTAAAGCCTTAATAATATCTTGACATAATCTCGATCTCCTCTCCAAAATCACATTCACTGCAAAAAAAAGTAGGCTCCTCTGTTATGCTCGACATCGGAGGAATCAATAGATCTTGTGTCATCTTAGATAACACGAAAAGTTGGACTCAAATGATTTCCACCACTGTAATATATCAAAATTATTAGTATTAGAATATCATAGGATTGAGCAGTAATCGGTATCTAAGTACCGAGACAGCTTGCTCCTATTCGATGGTCCACCCCGTCGTTTTCCCCTAGCTAACTAATTGGAAAAATCATCATCTTCGAATATGGTATTAATGCCCATACTCATAGCCTCACTACTACTACCACCATACCTAGTATCATAGTATGTGAAAAGGTCAGTCAACTTCTCATGAATGAACCCTTTAGGCGACTCTTCCAGGTTCATGCACTAGGAAATGTAAGTCAAAATGTTATCTATCCCTTCCACCTTAACCCTAAGGTCCATGCATGTAGTGAGATAATAAAGAGATGGAATGGTAGACCAGTACTTTAAGTACTTGGTTACCAAATCTATAACCATATGGCTAAGTTTCGGGTCAGCTCGATAGTTCCTAAACATGCTACTAATCTTGCATATGCACTTGAGTGCAATGCAAGTCATGGGAGTATAAACCAACGAACACATGTTCATCATGTCAAAAAAATCTTCAGGAATCATAAATTATATTCATAAAACCCAGTTAGTGTCGTCACAAAAAAGTTCATCACTCTTACTATTGAAGTAGTCGGATATCACGTGTTTGTATCCAACACATGACTCAAACATTAGGTACGTATAATTCCAATAGTGTCTCACATCCGATTGAAATTTCTTCTTTTTTAGATTTATAGACAAACAGAGACTACCGAGCTCCAATTGTCTGCGAGGCATACGAATGAATTTTAGTAAGTTACATATGTTTTCCAAAGCGGGAAACACGCATTCATCTCCACTTGTAGAATCATGTTAATCACATGACACATGCATCTGACATTGAAAATCTCTCTTAATGGAGCATCTCTAATATTCCTAATAAACATGTTAATCATTACTCCATTATTAGATGCGTTATCGAATGTGATACTAATTTTTTTTTTGAATTTTATATTCTTTAAAGATCTTTAACATACACTCAAAAATGGTTGGCCCATCATGAGGATGGAGAATCTCGAAGAATCTTAAAATTTTTCTATTCACAGTCCATTTAGTATCTACATAGTGGCCGTTGAGACAATCATAAGATGCATCATCGTGACTAGTCCAGATATCGGACGTCACTGACACCACTCGACTATATACCATAAATTCATTAATTATTAATTGTTTTTCTAACTTATAATATTTTAGTATATTGTTTCAAGATGTGGACCAAGAAAACCTATGATAAGAAGGCTGAAAATATGTTTGCATTATGGTCACCATCCTTGAATCTTCCGAAAATCTAATCGGAAGATCCATCAATGTGATAAGTATGGTCATGCCTTCCCAACCCAACTCGATATGGTATATGAAGGTAGTAAACTTTAAGACTGAACTGGATCTAGTCTCAAAAAATGTGGAGATAAGTTGGGTTTGCCTAAGATCTAATGCACCATGTATTTTGGTGCATAATTCGGCATGCCTTTTAAGGTGTCCAATCCCAAAGACACTCTTACAAGTTAAACTTTTCTTACAATATTTCTACAGTGCCATTTATTATTCCTCACCCCTAATATTTTTTTGTTTTATTATATTAAAATAAGTTCAAACTACATAAGTCCTCCTTGTTTTTTGTTTTTTAGATGTTTGTGCTGAGATGACCGGAGAAACCAAAGTTTCAGTAACCTTAGAACTTTGTGTAAGATTTTCATTTTCTAAATTTAAATTAATTTTATTAGTATTTATATTTTTCATTTTTTTGGTTTTAATAGACAAGAGGATAGCTTAAAGAGTAGAGAGAAAAAAAATAGGAATACTTGTAAAGTAGTGTAAAGGAAAAGCACATGCACCAAAAATCCAACTTCTTAAGACCAATGTAAACACCAACTAAAGACGAGCCTGAGTTGAGAATCCCGAAAAGCTGAGCCAAAATCCCAAGAGAGAGAATTTTAGGAGAGAGGATTGAGAGAGAGAGAGATAATGTGAGATTTTATGTTTTTGAAAAACATAGAAATTAGAGGGGTGGTGGGGGGATTTTATAGAAAAAAATTTAGAATTTTTTTTTAAAAAGTATTTTTTTTTGTATTTTTTAAAAATTCGTTTAGGGCAGAATCATGTGGGCCGTCGAATTTTGCCCCATAGCCATTGGAGGGAATATCCGATAGCTAAATTTCAAATAATTTTTCTTAATATTTGAACCATTGGTCGTGAGCCAGCGACATGCCATTGAAGTTGTGGTTGGTTTAGATCTGGGCCCGCCTAGTTTCCAGATCAATCAGGCTAAGGCTCAGCCTGATGAGGCAGTACGGTAGCATTACCTCGGCTCGTGCCGAGGTACTGAGCCAACCAGGCCATGGTACCATGTCGAGCAAGGCATAACACGAGGCCCGGTTGGCCTCAACACTACACAGCATGGGCACGAGCATAGTAAATTCCAGTGCCGTGTCGGGGTAGGCACAGCACATATTGGCCCATTTGATACCTTTAATCTAAAGTGCTTGTCGCAAAAATTAAAGAGTAAATATTTTTTCTATCAAAATTAGAAACAGAAAATTCCCTAGCTAAATTATCGAGGGAAAATTCTCTAGCTAAATCAGCGATGGAAAAATCTCTAGCTTTATTCATTCCAAAATTATTTTCACATTTTTAATTTTTTACATAAAATTTAATTACACATGTTTATAAAAACATAAACCATAAACCATTGTTTATAATTAACAAAAAATAAAACAATTAATAAAATATTTTGATATAATATGTTACATAGTTAACACAGAAATATAACAAAACATGATTACATCTTATTAATCTTCAATGTATCTATTGACAGTGCATAAAGTATAATCTATCTGTGAAATTGACGTTGCTTTCTCGCCTCCACCTCCTCAAGATCTACATACTAATCTAGCACCTGAGCATGTCCCTCCATGGCCATCTGCATTGCTTCCTTTAGTTCTAGTCTGGATTTCCTCTCCACCTCCAACTCCTTCTTCCTTTTTTCTCCCAATGCCCTTCTTGTATCTAGCTACTCTTCCAACAACACTTTTTTAACCTTGCAATCAGTTGCATGTATGTATACTTGTGCATGTATGTATGTGTGTGTGTGTGTGTAAACACAAACACATGTACTTTCATGCTAATACACATACCATCAAAGTCAATAGAAAGAAATAATTTAGGGCTTAAAAATACACATATAGGTCTTTCAGGCATGGTCAGCATCTTCTAGTTCTTTGTCATTTGGTACTGCACTCAGATAAAGAACATTGTTACACCTGCACATGGAGCATAATATACTATATTTTACAAACCAATTAAGAACACAACACAATATCACTGATAAACAGATAGACTAGTGCATGCAACACCAACAGCTATTTGCATGAAATTTCATACAACGAGATAATTATGAGCTTATTTTTAAATTAGCGAATCAATATTTCCCCAAGATTTCAAGTGAACTACCATCAACTTATTCTTCTATGTTGCTCAACTTCATGTATCAATCCATGGTTATTTATAAGAAAGTTAAAAAGGAGTTTTGTATAGAAATAATATGTTTTAAATAAAAATTCCAAAATATGATGATTGTTTGAAAAATATTACCAAACTAGTGCATCTAGAAATAGCATGGTAATGGGCATCGTTGTTAATGACAGTCATTGCCGCACTATTGAAATTTAAAAATCATGATCTTCATCAATGTCTACCACACTTGATGATGCCAAATTTGGGCTTGAATTTGGGTTTGACACAAGATCCGATTTGGATTCATTTCTGCTTTCAATATTGCATCTTGGCCATATAGATTTCTAAGTGAGCTGCCAAGTTAAGTTGGTGGTTTGATCAAGAGATGATGCAGAAATTGAAGATGAAGAAGATGAATTTAACTTGATGGTTTTTTGTTGGATTGAAATGGAGAAGCCACCCGTGGCAAGCATCCCTTGATTTGTTGAAGTTGACAGGTTCACTCTAAATCTTGATTAAAGAAAAAAAAACAAATCATTTAATAGGAGGAAAGGTTATAGATACATTCGAGTATGACAAGGCCTATTTCATATTTAGTAAAACAAATAGGTACCTTATCATTGCCCCTCTTTTCTTCTTTATACTGCTGTTGCCACGACAATAAAGTCGAGCAAGCATAACCTACAAAAATGAACTCATGGTTTTGAACTTGAGATTCTTTGTCGAGGTTAATGGAGCAATTAGGGCTGCATGTTGTGCTTTTTGTAAGTAATCCAGATTAAATCTTTTGCCAGCCAGAGCCAATCTCACATGTAGATGTTTTGCTCTTGCACCCATTTTTCTTCTTTTTTAAAACATCATCAAATGCACGACTAGTGAAATATGAAGTGTTTATGCATGCTTATATAAAATAGTTGACACGATAGTACATATGAATAAGTGTGTGGGTGTGTGTTTGTGTGTGCCTTTGTGGGTGTGTAGTTGAGTCATTGATGGGTAGCATATATGACTTATATATCACACTATAGAAATTTGAGAGAAAAAAGTAAAAAAAAAGATTCATTTTGCCCATTGAGATTGAGGCTAAGATTCAGGCTTCCAACTGGAACAGTGATAGGATAAATTTCCGAAATAGTCTCTAGAGAGAGAAAGCCTGTTTTACACTTAATGTAAGTTTGGAATGTGGCGATTCCCATGAGCCATACTCTTCCAGCCTCGTCACCTATTTCGTAGATCAGACTTTGCATCTCTGTGATAATATACTCTGTAATGTTGTTACCTGCTTGCCAACTATAATTTAGCTAGATATCAGAGTCCCATTTAAGATCACCCACATATAAAACAAGTTCTCTACTCGAATAATCATCTACGATGCACTTAAGCTCCATAAATCTTTGGCAAATATTTACTTTTGAATGATTCCTTAAAGAGAACAGAGGAAATGTTACTAATCTAACCATTTCCATTTTCTCCCTCACTCCTCTGACTACGCTCTCTATGCTTGCCACACACTCTCCCATAATCAGTATGTTTTTTTTCTTCCTCTCCATCACTGGTAAAACTCTCATCACATCTTCAATCTTTGTTAGTATTTCTAATGCCGAGCTTAAATCCTTCCCTAATGGTTCAAATTGACTAAAAGAAAGAAATTGAGGAGGATATGAGTTGGCTATGGTAAGAGGTTTTATGGCTTCTTTCAGGTATGAATTGCGAAGAACTAGAGTGATATTTGCAATAGCAGCAAGGGTGGTGGATGTACTTCTGGAACAAATATTCACAAATATGGTTTGTTCAACCTTGTTTTACACTAGGTTGGATGCCACACACTCTCTCATCATTCTCAATGCCTCCATTTAAAAATTTATAAAATGTAATAGCCAGCATTCATAATGCTGACCTTTGATTTTTAAAAATTCAATAGCATGGCTCCTCTGACTACGCTCCTCTGACTATGCTCACTCCTCTGACTCCTCTGATTACGCTCTCCTCTGTCTATGCTCCTCTGGCATTTAAAAAGTTTCTCCCTCACTCCTCTGACTATTCTCTCTATGCTTGCCACACACTCTCCTATAATCACTATGTTTTTTTTATTCCTCTCCATCACCGATAAAACCCTCATCACATCTTCGGTCATTGTCAGTGTTTCTAATGGAAAGCTTAAGTCCTTCCCCAATGGTTCAAATTGACTGAAAGAAAGAAATGAAGGAGGATAAGAGTTGGCTGTGGTGAAAGGTTTTATGGATTCTTATGAATTCCCGAGAATTGGAGTGATATTTGTAGTGGTGGGCATAGCGGTGGATGTAATTCTGGAACACATATCCATGGATACGGCTTGTTCATCCTTGTTTTTCACTAAGTTGGATTCCACACACTCTCCCATTATTCCAAATGCCTACATTTTAAAATTTTTAAAAATTAATAGCCAGAATTCATAATGCCACCTTTGATTTTTAAAATTAATAAGGTGGCAATGACCATCGTTTATAACGACACAAATTTTCACGTTGTTTCCAGATGTATTAGTTTAGTAATATTTTTCAAACTAGCATTATAATTTGGATTTTTTATTTAAAATGTATTATTTCCATACAAAACTCATTAGAAAGTGCCAAATAAAAGAGAAATGGAAGTTGAAATACAACAGGTCGCATGGTATTGAATTTTTGTACACTAGTAGGTTCATATAGGAGTCTACCGAAGCAAGGAAACCTAAAAGAAACCAAAAAAAATGAGAAAAAAATGCAATGCACAGGAAAAAAACACAATGTTTATCACCTTTATATTCCATTCACCACTTGAGTTTTACAATGACCATCTTCCCAGTCAAGTTGTTAAGAAAAGGCTTGGGATTAGCAGGGATGGTCTGCAATATTCAGTAATAAAAAAACTAATGAATGGTGCTATCATGCATGTATGCATCAGATATTTATCTACATTTACTTAAATGGATAGGCATGTATTTATGCAATATACATGCATACAGCATGAATATAGTATAACTATATGTGTCAAATCACACACACACGCATACACACATGCACACACTATTTTCTTATCTTCTCATATTTTTTTATCTTGTCCATATATTGTACATTTCTAGTTGAACTGAACTATTGATGCATGGAAATGGTCATTACCAAAAATCAAAATTTTTTTTCTAATCTACATATCCCACATGATCTAAAATTTATTATTATGTTTTTTGCTTGAGAAAACTATAAGAAAACTTTTTTTATGAAAAATAAATGACCATTTGAAAGAATATTTGATAGTTGTAAGCATGAATAGTTAATATTGCTTTGATGCACGAGAAATTAAAAGCTAGTATTAATAAATTTCATGAAAGAAATGAATCTATGAATATCTAGTGTACACAAAAAATTGGATAAGAAAACTTGATTACTACTTCATAGAAATTTTCCCCAAACCTCTCATTATCATCATCAATGAAATCTTATCTCAACACTATTGTGAACAAACATTACTCTAACCATAAGAACATGAGTTCAATCAACAAGAATACCAAAATATACTTCTTCAAGATGCTTGTCAAATCACCTATCATGATGTTCAGGTAGATATCTTTCCTGTACTCCATTTCCATTATAATAGCCCATCCAACTTCTATGCACAACTTCATAGTTTCAATGCATTCAGTTTGTTACGATGCAATTTGGTTCGCCTAGATAAGAAGGGTCTATGCCCTATCCAAGCAACCAAATATAATTAAAAACAAAAAAAAACAAAAACTTTCACAATTCAATGTTATGCCAAGCCTATTACGAGCTCATTGATAAATCAGCATCTCACCTCTTGCTTGTATTTGAGGTCGTAGAGAAACTGATCCGGCTCATAAAACTCAGATTCAGTAACATCCACCCCTATGGGTCACATATGACATTGATGTAGTTGGAATCGAGGCTTAAACCTTGTGAGCAATGATTTCAATAACACACAGTGGGAGTGCGATAGTTTTGATAACATATAGTGAGCATGTGAAGATTTGCATAGCACACAATGCATGGGTAATCATGGTAGCTAGTGCATAGTGGATGCACTCCGTCTAGGGGTTTACAGCTCTTTCCAACACATACACCCATAGAGTTTAGCTTTCCATGTGGTAGATTTTGATACCATGAAAAACATTAAATCACACAACATAAAATAAATATAATACACTTGCTGAATAACCTCATACAAACAATGCCCTTATATAACATGTTATTTTAATTAGGGCAACTCACAAGATGAATAATCTCTATTACACTCTCGAAGTGTACCTGTGTGTGCTAGGCATGCCTCAATGTGTAAGACATGCTAATTCTTTTTCCAAAAAGCTATCAATAGAACAAAGTATCAATTGATAAAGTAGAGAACATGGCACCCAGCAAAACATAAGCAATATCACAAACATCATACTCATCAATAAGATAGTTATATATAGTATATATGTACATATAATATTATAGTGTATATGTACATATACTAGGTATATATGCACATATATACTAGAGTATATATGTACATATATACTATAGTATATATACATATATACTTCAATATATATGGATGTCTTATAGATATAGAACAGCAGGTATAGATATAGATATAGAAAAGCTGGTAAAGTATTATCCCATTTATACTTCACAAAGAATGCACAAAACAACACTATTAACATTAATAAGAAATGTGAATATTATTTAAATTTTTGAAAATATATCTAAAAACTCTTAGTGGAAAACATGGAAGACAAGCCACGAGCTAGGCATGGCACATCAAAGTTCGCACATTGCCTCCCCACAACCAGAACTCTCTCTTTCTCCCAAGGCCTATAAAGGGGTTGCTCTGCCCCGCCATGCCCTGCATCACCATGCTCCCATGTGGGTTTCTTAGAATGTTTCTTCCCCTCTTTGCATGCTTGCACCAATGATTTTGATTGCTTAGCTTCATTGTATTAGTCCATCAACCCTGTAGTTTCTACTGCCATATGGTTCCTCACTTAGTTTGAAGTAAGGGTCATCACTTCATTGTATGCATCAACGTAACTACAGAACAATTCAATATGCACTCCATAAAAACATTTTGCACTCCATAAAAACAATACACGTGCAAATAAAAAAAGAGGAACAAAACATTAAAAATTAGATGTTTTGTCTTCCAAATAAAAAAAAAGCAAATGGCTACAAAATTTGCAAACTTCATATAGCAAGGCACCTTGACTCACCATCCTCCCAACTATTCTCACTCCTCTTCATTTCATGCTCATCAGCAGGGGATACATCGATGGCTAGTTATACAGCATGCAGATTGGTACCCACCACAACCCCATTGATAGCCATAGTTCCTCATGTTCAGCTTGTTGTCATCCCGGACACTACGAACATGCAAGAGGGGGAATACAAGCTGAATGAACACATTTATTTGAATTTCATTAGCAATCATTATGGTAATTAACAATTCAATAGTTTAATTCCATTGATGACCAATAAAAATTAGTCATAGTTCTAAACAGTGACAATGTAGATCTGCATGAAATAAGAGTATTAAGAACACTCTTATTTCTGTGTGGGACTAGAATTTTTTTGTTCATTTCACAACTTTAGAAGCTAACGTGCTATTCCAGAACCAGGAGGATAATCCAAGCCTTTTATATATTTATAATAGGCTAAAACTCTACCAAAAATATTTGGGTACACACAAACATATTCATAGATATATAAAAATAGTAATTATTGACATGAACAAACATGAATCTGAGTTAATAGTCATACAAATTCAAAAAATATCTAAAAGATGGCTAGCAATGATATTTAGAGAGAGAGAAAGTGCAAAAATAAAATGTTTTAGTAATATTAAAGATAATAGAAGCTCAGCCTCCTTTGATCCAGCTGAGATTAGTATAGAAAGGACCCATCTATAGGAAGGGCAGTGGCTATGTCTTAAGGCTTTGAACCAGAATTTTTTTATGCCACTCACATCAAATGTCCTACAAAGATTCATGATTAGGTTAATCGGCAAAGCAAAGAACAAAACAAGAATAAAGAAAAATGATACCTCTAAAAAAAGCTCATCTTGTTTAGCTATACATAGACAAAAATCAAAAATTATTCAGAAATAATTCTGATACAAAATCATCCTAACTATTAGTTGGTACATTTATGCCAGCCTCTCCTATATAGTTTTGCAGTTGGATCTTGAAATGCTATCTGTTGCATCAATGTCGCTAACTGTGACTCCATATTGTACACCTGCTATTGTATTAAA
The DNA here is from genome assembly GCA_029783825.1 of Sapria himalayana. NCBI lineage: Eukaryota > Viridiplantae > Streptophyta > Magnoliopsida > Malpighiales > Rafflesiaceae > Sapria > Sapria himalayana. The sequence continues at coordinate 129,857 of JAREIK010003452.1, forward strand.
TTTTTAATTTCTTTCATCTCATCATTCATTTCTTTAATTTATTGCATTTTTTCATTCAAATGATTAATCTGCTCATATATCTCTTCTTTTATTTTATCCATTTCTTCTTTCAAATGAGATATTTGCTCATCCTTCTCTTTCATTATAGTCTCCATAACTTGAAAACTTTTATTTGTTTCCATTACTTGTTGTTCGAGCACCTCATCCACCATTGTTGTGATAATTGAATTAGAATCATGACTGCTACAAAAAAATGTCAGTCCCTTCAAGCCGATGCCATACACTCACTGCTTCTTATGACCTTCTATGGTCTCCAAATAAATAGGATCAAAGTCAATTGGTTGAAGATCCATAGAACCCTCAACATGCTAAGAAGCAACTGTCACACTTTCCTCCATGAGTTCTTGTGATAAAATAGAGAAAAATACTATTCTAGATATTCATCTGAGACTTTTTGTCAACAAACTGACAATCCGCTTTCTTTATATGCATCTTCCTGAAAATCTCATAAAATTTAGGATCACGACCAAATTCTCCAGCCTATAGTATGTATTTATTAAGTTAAAAAATAACAAATATTAAATTAATTTTAACAAAATTAATAAAACCATGTACAGATTTGATTTATTTGGACTATTAGGATAACCACTAAATATATAAATATTTTAAATTTTAAAATTGTACCAAATATCGAGCATGCTCAATGCTCGACGTTGACCCTCCTGTGTGGCAAGACATTTCTGTAATTAGTCCTACTAATCTTTAGAGATAAAAAAATGTTTTGGCTCTAAAGATCAGCTCGGATTGGGGGTACTTTAGAGATAAATTTAACTCAATTATTTAGTTCTTATAAATTTCAATAGGGGTGAATATCTCTGTATATATCTATAAATATCAATTTATTTTCATTTAAATATTATGAAAAATTAGTAATTTTTTTTATAATTTAAAATTTTTAAATTTGTTAGTAATTATTTTTTAAAAAATTTCTTTTAGGCATAAAAATATTTTTTATAGTTAAAATAATATTAATATTTATTAGTTATTTCGTTAATTATTATATTTTATTATTAATAATTATTTAATCTTTTTAATAGTAGAAATTTTAATATATGATCATTTAGTTTTTAAAATATCTTTAAAAATTTTAAATATTATACAATTAATAATTTAATGTTATTATTATCTTTATTAATAGTTATTATAGTCTTTATTTATAGTATTGTAGTCTTTAATATAATTAAATTTTTTGTATTTATATATTTTTAAATTATTTGTTTATAAAAATCTATTTTTATAATTATACAAAGAGAATGTGACTTTCAAGGATCGATCATCAATAGACCAATGAATACATATCTTTAATATACAAAATTAAATTAAAAATTAAAATAAATAATATATAAAAAAAATTAAAGCATTAAATAATAGTGATAAAAATTATCCTCATCCCAAATAGTTAGGGAAAAATCCCTAGCTAAATATATATATTTTGTGAAAAATATAATTTAAGGAATAATTACTTGCAATAAAATATAAAAAATACAAAAAATTCAGATAATTATTTAGCGATAGATTTAGTCTCAATCTAATTAGAAAGAAATATACCATCGCTAAATTACGTGCTTTTTTTGTGTAGAAATCTACGAAAATATTAGCAAAAAATATTTTCAATAGAATATTTCCAATACTAATTCATCACTAATCCTTTGCAAAATTTTAATTTAATGTAAAATCAAAAATTATTTGTTATTCCTTAGCTAATCTCACGATAATTAGGGAGGGATTTTATCCCTAGCCAAATTTTCCTAGATAAATCAATATTTTCTTGTAGTGCATATAGTTATATAGTTAGATAGACAAATACATTGATAGATAGATAGTTAGTTAGAAAAATAGATATATACATAGATTGATTGAAAGTTAAAAAGATAGATAGATAGACATATAGATAGATAGATGGACAGATTGATAGATAGATTGATAGAAAGATTGATAGACAGATTGATAGACAGATTGATTATTGATAGATAGATTGATAGAAAGATAGATTAACACATAGATAGACATATAGATATACAAATAGATAAAGAGATAGATAGATAGACAGATAGATAGATAGAAAAATTGAAAGATAGAAAGATAGATAGACATATATATATAGACAAATAGATAGGTAGATAGATAGATAGGTCAATAGAAAAACAGACAGACAGATAGACAGATAGATAAATATATAGATAAATAGAGAAATAGATAAAAAGATAGATAGACATATAGATAGACAGAGTGATAGACAAATAGTTAGACAAAAAGATAAATAGATAGTTAGAAAGATATATAAATAGTGAGATAGACAGATAGAAAAATTAATATACAGATAGATAGACTATTAGATAGAAAGATAGACAAATAGATAAACAAATAGATAGATTGATATATAGATAGATAGTTAGATAGATAGATAGATAGACAAATAGATAGACAAATAGATAGACAAATAGATAGACAAATTGATAGAAAAATTGATAGAAAGATATATAAAAAGATAAATATATAGATAGATAGAATGACAGATAGATTGACAAATAGATAGATAGATAGACAAATAGAAAGATTGACCGATAGATAGATAGTTAGATAT